>JAMKCH010013165.1:0-87806 GCA_023653785.1 Ophioderma brevispina
ATTATAAAGCATAGATGATTTCGATGTGGTATACCCGTTGATAGCATTGGTCCACCTTTTTCTACTGCTTCAACATAATCTAGTATGGCGTGACAATGACGTCAAAGTTCACAATTGGCAAAGTGGTCATTTCCCACAGCACACGTCAGAGTATAAAATGAAAAAAAATGAAATTTTGCATAAAAAGCAGGAATATATGGATTTTCATGCGGGTTTTGCCCCAAATTATATGGTAAAATTACTAGTTTTAATCAACATATAATTTTCGAGCCATACAGTGCACATATTTTAACAAATGAACTAATAACTAAAGGGTAATACGGTAATGCAGATCATTTATAGGCGAACAAAGTCCTCGAGGTCGGAAAAACTAAATATTTTTATTTTTTCCCGCCCGAGGATACATTATGAGGCCCATAGATGATACTACAAATTTCTATTCTATTAACTAAAAAACTTGATTTATTTTGTTGTTTGTTTGTTTGTAATAGGTTTTAAGTTAAGATATGCCTTATTTAGGTGTATTTTGTATGCTGATTAATGAAAATAAATGAAAAAAATGCATTAGCGTCTCATTATTGCAGAATAATGGGCAGTAACTGACCAATCAGAATCCTCCATTTTCAATAATGGGTACTAGTAGAGGTGTAGAACCACTACCCCCCATTGACTTCCTGACGCTAACCCCGGTGAGGTGCTACCTTCACATTTGTTTCGCCCAATTAGCAGCAGGGATGTGAAATAATATTATATGGAAGACTTAACGATGTTTTTTAACGTTTTGGTGCACCGAGGGAAAGTTTCCCTGGGGTGTTACCCCCTCCCCTTGGTAATACGAGGGTTTATTCACATTCCCCCCCCCCCCCAAAAAAAATATAAATTTGGTGTTTTGTACAAATGTTAAACACAAAACTTGGGATAATTCTTTTTCACGACGCACGACCGTAGGTTCAATAAGTACCAAGTATCATAATTAAAACACAAAAATAAAATGTGAAATACATGACCAATCCCTCATGAAGTATAGAAAGATAAATTTCACCGATGCCTTATTCTTGATAGACCTATTATCGATTTTGATCCCTGAGTAGCCATCTTGTCCAACGACTACGTATTCGTTCACAATTTAGTCTGTGTGCTTTGAGATATTTGGACACGTCAAGCAATCGAATACGGATTCGATTGTTTGTGAAACCCGTTTTATACAAATGCGTGTTTATTCGACTGCGGCTTTTTTTGTTAGGAGATGTAATTTTCACTTTTATTTTTGGGTTAAAAAACAAAAAAACACGCGTTTTTAACCTAATTTTAAAAAATTAACTCAATTTTACCAAAAAATCAGATTCGACACTATGTCGTGACCACGACGATATGAAGGGTCATAAGAAGACATTCTTGCAATAAAAATTGAAATTAATAATTGAGTTTTTTAAATTAACAACCAACAATATTTTTTTTGGGATGTCATTCATAAGCATATACGCATAAATTATGAGTCCGTTATAGATTTCAAAATATGTGAGACTCCTTGCATATTTGGATTGTGTGACATTGAGTATGGGGTTCCGTCAACGGCCCTGCAGAGACTAGACCCTTTGGTTTGCCATTACAAAACATTGTGACCATAGGTTACAAGTTCCTGTACAGAATCGGCTTATGGAAACTGATGTATTCAGTTATACAATGGTCCTGGTTTAATGATTGGAGGACTTATGCCATTGTTAGACGGGATGTCAATCCATTGTTGCTCTAAATCTCTTAATACAAGGTTTGACAACTTTGTGATGACCAAATAAAAAACGTGTGGTTTATGTGTGCATCGATTAGGCAAAGGCAAGTTATGTTCAAATACAACGTTTCAATGAAATGCTGGGGTTTTCATCCTGATAGCCATAGATGCATGTTTCCAATTTGAGTAAGATTGTGTTGAATAATGTATTTTAGGCAACATTTATTTACTGGTGACATTACTCTATATGTATGAGTATCATAAACTACTTGTGGCCATTAAAATAATTCCTCTTACCTTCTCATGGTGAATGGACGGACCTAACTTTTAATGAGGTCTCGCTTGAAATCTACTTTAACAAAATCCGCGATGTACTGTGAGTGTATTGACACTGTCCAGTTGCACTCTGTGTACTGTGTAAGCGCTTTTGAACGTGTGTGCGTTTTCACATGACTGATTTTATTTTCTCAGTGGGTAATTGGTTTTTAATTTAATATTAAAAAAAAAAAAAAAAAAAAAAAAAAAAAAATAGATTTCTTTTTTTTGTGTATGAATTAGTTAATAACTGCGCATTTACGTTTGCTAAAACAATGGGACAAATCAATGCACTTGCGCTTATTTGATGCTTTTCCAATGCACTCAATCTGGACTCATCAAAATATCAGATGCGCGTAGCAAGTGCATTGGACCAGCAACTAAATTCAATGCAGTGCATTGATTTGTCTCATTTCCCTCGCAAGAAGTATGTGGCAGCTTAACCTATAAATAAAGTATGCCTGCACACATTTAATTGTGGTACAAAATATTATTTGGATTCTACATATCACAGTTTGGTTCCATATCAAGAATTCTGTTTAAGAAAACGCATTTAAAAACTCTGGATATGACAACTTTAACTCCCAAGGATACTTACAAACTGACTTGTTAGTCTCCCTTTCAGAATACCAGCTAACTTTAGACCCGTTTTTAAACCAGGGTTAGTCCTACAGAGTGGACCGGTTTTTCCTTCAACCTATTCTAAAATGCTGGTACGAGTGGAAAATTCTCATGGATGCAGCCGTTCTCGCCCATCTATTAGGAATTTTCTCATCCGTTCCATTTAACTTTCACAGTATTTTTAAAGGAAAAAAGTCCCTCATTAAGGCTAAACCTGGATTAAACCAGGTATACAGATTACTCCCTTAAGCATCCACCAATATCTGATAGCACTTCAGCAGATTACTTTTGTGCTGTTCAAATATAAAATATACATATTTTAGGAGCATTTCATACTCCATACTCGCCGACCTGAGTCGATTGTGTTATATTATCGGCTCATTATCCTGGTATTTATGTTGTAAATTTCATAATCTCCAAAAGATTTAGCATTGCTCCTAACACCAAAAGGACAGATTAGGAATCCACAGCAAGCTTTTCTCCGGATATGTATTGAACTACTAAAAGGTGCTGGATCATTAAATGCACCTTTTAATAATATTCCAGAATAAGTCCAACTTGCTGATTATCATACAATTTGAATAACAATTCCTATCCTACAAAAGTCATTAAAATGCACATTTAATATAGGGTCCGAATAACTTGAGATTATAAATACAAACTATATGACAAATTATACAATTTTGATAACATATTTACAAGTGGTGTAGCGATTGCTTTTTTGCATGGAATATTGCATGTTTAACTTTTTCATCTCTAATGGGTGGCTGGCACAGCTGTTTGACCCCATGCAAATTGTCTCTTATTTTTAGAGCACTTTTAGCAATGGCGACACAATTTTGACAACACAAGTAGGACCTCAATGCTTATTGGCCTCTGCAAAATCAAAATCTATACGGGGAATCTTCCATATAATCCTGCAAAGGTCAGGATTTGTGTCGTCATAGCGCCCTTCCCATAGAAGGATGTGTAAAACTAGATTTCTATGAAAAATCATATTCTCCCACAATGAAATTTCATCAAATTTACACAGGATGTAGTTAGTGGAATAAATACTCCAAATTAGTTGTCAAAAGTGTGTCGCTGTTGATATTTTTTGTTTTATTCTCGTTTTGTCATAATAAATGACTTTCAAACAGCTGTGCTGGTAGTTTAGCTATAAGAGGGGAACATTGTGTTCTAGACAAACTGCAGTCATTAAAACATACGACAATGCGATGATCGTAAAGGCCAGAAAGTGAACACCTCCAAAATTAAATACATAATGACTACAACAACGAAAGTATGATACATAGAAGACATTACACTGCCCCAATATGATTATAATTTGGTATGTTTTCAAGACTTCCATTGATTTCTGAGTGCTTTACTGAATTTGAATTTTTTTTTCTCTACATGATTCCAGAGAATCCAACTGATGCATTTGGTAATCATTGGCATTTCTTGTGTGATGGTCATGTATATCGGCATGCTTATTGAAATTATAAAATATAGCTGGTAATATATTTGTTTAGTGTTTAAAGCGGCAATGTCACATTTTCACAAAATATGAAATTTCTTCAATTTGCTCACAAATGATAGCGATAAATTTTACATATAAAAATAACATACCCAAAACAGATAAGAACATTAAAGCCACTATCAGTGATTTATCTGAATGAGTCAAATACCTGAATTTTGCAGGAACAGCTTAAAAGTGAAGGATAAGTCTGTAAAATCTCGTAAGTTACTTCTTTCAACCAAAAAAATGACAGAAAAGGAACGGCAGTGTTCAAAGATACGAATCTCCATTCAATTACGTGTTGTAGTAAGTGTCCAAACGGACACTAATGACTAAATTGTCCGATTTTGTCCTTATTAGGTTGCTTCTGGTCCTATCATTTGCAGGGTATGTTAGGACACCTATACTTGTTACATACATGCAAAATCTGATTTTTGATGATTTTTTTCGATTTTCTGATTTAGCAAATCACTGATAGTGCCTTTAATAAGAGGCTAAAGACATCCAGTAATCTGTAGGCTAACTTTAAGTGTGTATTACATTGTTCCATTTACCCATAAGTTTGCCATAGCTTTAATCAACAAATGTGTCTATTACATGAATATCATTGACTCGTACTCATTGATATTAAAACCACAAAGGTTACAGATGGGTAAAACAAGGTGTACGCAGTGAGGATCAACTCTGGCGTGGGATTTTCTTGTGTTACACGCCATTTCCGCATCGTCTGCTGAATTATTAATTATAAAATCGTTCTGTTTACCCATAAGCGTACAGATTTGGGCTTAATAATTTCAGGTGAGGGCTAATGTATATAAAAGCGTTATAACCATGCAAAAATATCAATTTTGAAAAATCTAGAGGGCACACTATTTTTCAAATGTGCCAGTGTCTCTTTAATGATCTCAGGTGAGGGCTAATGTATATAAAAACTTTACAACCATGCAAAAATATCAATTTTGAAAAATCTTGAGGGTGTGCTATTTATCAAATGTGCCAGTGTCTCTTTAAACATGAATACTCATAACTCTTAAGTATCAGACATTAAAAATATAACAAAGAAATAGGGACCTTTCGTACTTGGCACATAAATATTTCACTCCGATGGCACATTTTTGGAAGCATTGTAGAAAAAAGAACCGGTTTTGTGCATTTGACGTAAGACTATGATGGACTGCTTTAATTCTTTAATCAACACGTTTTACATTGATCTGGATGAAGTTCAACAAAAGTCTTACTAGCCGCCATGCTGCAATTCCTGTCCGTTTACAGCAAAAACATGCACAATTTTTAGCAAGAGAACTTGAGGTTCTTTCACACTGTAGACTGGTTCCATTTCTCAAAAAAGTCCTTCCTTCAACATGACGAAGGCATTTTTGAGTAAAAGCAATTGGGTTAGTGTTTTTAGATGAAAATTTTATGCTAATTCCAAATTTTCTGGTCCCCAAGCTGAATTTTGAGAGGAAATGTGCCTAATTAGCATAAATTCAAAATGGCCGCCATTTTAACGTTTGTTTGTACATAACTCAAGATTTAAGGCTTGTAATGACTTCATTCTTGTGTCTATACAAATGTTTTCAGGGTTAAGGAATACAGTTAGATCATTAGTTATAGCATTAGGTCAACTTAACAGTTAATTTGCATAAAAATTCAAAATGGGCTGCCATTTTTGTGCATAACTCAAGATTTAAGGCTTGTACTTCATTCTTGTGTCTATACATATGTTTTCAGGGTCAAGGAATTAAATTAGATCATTAGTTATGGTCATGCGCCATGAGTTGGGATATACAAAATGAGGGTGGCGTTACTTTTTCACAATTTTTAATTTTTTTTTATTGTATCATAAGAACCAAGTTAGATATTCAGCTGATTTATATTTCATTTTAAAGGGAATTTATCTAGCTTTGATATGGTAGCAGATTCACTTTTGTTCTATTTTTACTTTTTGAGTTGTCGTAATTTTAAGTCAGTTGGGGTCAGAGAGGGTGGTGCCTATGGATGAGGTACCTACGGATGAGGCATGTGTTAAAGTCTAGGGATTTTTTGATATTCGGGGCTTTTGCATTTTTTTTGTTTTATATCTTTGTAACCCTGCCATGTATTAAGATAAATAACATCTCATTTTGTTTGTTATTTATGTGGCATTCATTTTGACTCATACAACAGTTTAAGCTTTGATGTTAATTGAAGGTAACAAATTAGACTGCCACAAAATTTTGTACTTTTTACATCAAAATTTCACTTTTCCACCTTATATGACACTTGTGGCACCCTGTATATGCACATACAAGTTGCATATTTGTCTTCCTTACATGTTTAGCTTTACAACAATATATAGTTTTATAGCTATCTAATAAAATGACTTACTCTCATTTAAATGTGAAAACGTGTAATATTTGGTAGTTTCAAGCATGTAACACACTTTGCTCCCAACTCATGGTGCATTACCTTATAGCATTAGGTCATGTTGACAGTTAATTTGCATAAAAATTCAAAATGGCCGCCGTTTTAAATTTATGCAGATTAATTGTCAATATATGGCATAATACCTTAACTGATGGTCTAGTTGTGTTCTCTGACCCTGAAAACATATGTATAGACACAAGAATGAAGTCTTTACAAGCCTTAAATCTTGAGTTATGTTCAAAAAATGTTAAAATGGCGGCCATTTTGAATTTATGCAAATTAGGCACACTTCCCCTAAAAATTAGCTTTGGGGACCGTAAGATTTGGAATCAGCATAAAATTTCCATATAGAAACACTGTTTCAATTGCTTTTACTCAAAAATACCTTCGACTAGTTGCTTTTTGAAAAATGGAACCAGTCTCCGCATCTGCATTGCAGCGAGTTCCCTGAATGCCATCTCTCCCCAAAAATGCTGCATTACGGCACTCAAAGTTCAGTTCATTTTAACTGGATTTCCCGTGAGTTGTGCAGAAATTGATTGCTATATTACACAATGCAATGCACAGATAAGCAAGGTATGAATGGGCCTTTTAGCAACAAGCATATTCCTATAAAAGTTAACGTTTGGAAGATAAGAAATTTCAACCTTTTTAAGGTACGGTGAGGGCTGAGCCTGTGGATCATCAAATGACTCATTAAGGCTACTGGAATTGAAAGCTCATCTTGTAAGTGAATACTATGAAGTCTAAGTTCAAGCGAAGAACTTTATACCACTCCTTTCTCTGTGTGATTTTTTGTTTCCACTACATATATCTTTCTACATGGAGTTACTATTAATAACTCCATGATTATACATTGATATTTTTTAAAATCCACTTCAGGCATATTTGATTAAACCTATACAGGTTATTCTCATTCCATCCACTAAAAAAAAAGTTTAAAGGTGCAATGAGAGATTTTCAAGTCGCCCATATTTCTGTGATATGTGTGATTTCATATATATTAAGACACTCAATAATTTCTTTTATTTGTGACAACCTAACTAAAATATGAAAACAAAAGGTGATTAGTATATGCTTATTTTTCTCCTAAGGAGGTTTTGATAATGGGGGGAACCCTCTTCTAAAGTTGACTGCTTTGTTCCAGGTAGGTTTAGTTTCCCCCATGATGGAATAAATAAAGGAAACGAGGCATCAAGGATGCTGTGGCTTACTCCAGAGGTGGGGTGTTGAGTTGTGCAATGAGGCGAAACAAACCAATTAATGACAATTCCATATCCTAACGTCCTCTTAACTGCATTTTTTTTTCCACTTTTCCAAAAATCACGGAGCGGAACCCCCTTTTTTTTGGGGGAAAATTGCCCCTAGATCTAACAGACAAATAACGCTACCTCAAACCTTTTTTTGCGTGATCGTCAGGTATGTAGTCTATTCTTCCGAAAGGATGTTTTTGGGAATTAGGCCTATACCAGTGGAATTTGTTCCATTGTTAAGGCCAAACAAAAAAATCAAGTTGTTCCCGTAGTAGTCCAAAACTAAATGTAAATGCACTTTTTATTTTTAATTTTCTAAAAACTTGAAGAGGCTTCCCAGAAATGCCTCAAGTGCTAATGGCACGTCAATACAGTTGAAAATCATACTGAGTGTCCAACTATTAGTTTTCAACCAAAATATTGATTTTGGATCACTTGAATATCTTATTAAAATTGAAACATTCTATCATCTGTATTTGTCTTAACTGTCAATCTCCCATAATAAAAGAAAA
Source organism: Ophioderma brevispina (assembly GCA_023653785.1). Taxonomy (NCBI): domain Eukaryota; kingdom Metazoa; phylum Echinodermata; class Ophiuroidea; order Amphilepidida; family Ophiodermatidae; genus Ophioderma; species Ophioderma brevispina. The sequence goes on from JAMKCH010013165.1 coordinate 8,338, forward strand.
ACACCAACAAATACAGTAAAATGACTCCAAATTAAATGCATGTGGCCTACTACTGCTGGCAAACAACTTGAATCCCCTGCTGATGTCACTATTTCCATCAACACTGGCTCCACCAACCATCACCTAACCCATTGGATCCTTATTCAATTCAATTACCTGACTACCCCCACTCATCAACCATCAAACTCCATCACACCATGGAATACTGACTTTGGTCCTTGTCAACCACTGATTTCAGTATGCCCTCAACCATGGTGCAAGCAAAAACGCTAACAAGACTAACTAATCTAGTTAAAAAACCTAATTTTTTGCAACAATTTTTGCTTAAGGTACGTGGTATAGTCCGGGATTAACTTAAACTATAGATGACATTGAGGATTATGAGGGCTTGTGTAATGGCCCAGGCCAGGGAGATTAAGTAACAGATATTATTTCCAGTACTCATTAACTGCTGTTTTCCCAAAACTTATAAATTTACAACTTGAAGAAAATTAATTTTCTTCCATTTGACAGGGGGGCGGTGGCCGGGGGCCCCATTTTTCAATTGCCAGAAATTGGGTAGAAGTAAACTACATCTCTGTTGACCTGATATACGTGGTCAGAATTGTCAGATTTATAAAAAACCATCTATGTTATAAATCTAAATTGCTTTACATAGACATTCCCCTTCCCTGTCAGCCACCAACTCACCAACCACATCACCCATTAATAGGCAAACTTTTTCCCACCTGTCAACCCAAGTGCTTATTAATTCACTGGAGCCTGTCAAACCAAAGTACTTAAAAATTTTGGTCAGTACAGGATCTCCTGCAACTTTTGGTCTGTTTTTTTTTCAATTTTGTCTTTCTCTGGCTTTCTATACTCGATTCATCTGATTGGTGACCCGTAACCATTTTTGCGGAGGTGAAAATTCAATGAGGCGCAGGACTTTCTGTTAATCATTGTTATTGGAGGAATGTTCAGCCTGAAATACCTAATTGTGCGTTCCATACATGAATACATTGTATTAGTGGTCACGGTGAGTGGTTATATGACCGGAGTTTCCTCCAAGATATCCGGTGTGAAACGTGCATTTGAATTCTTTCAATTTTTTCCCTCTCCGACTGAATTGAATATGTCCAAAACTCCAGGGGGCCAAACGTATCAACGCGAACGACTATAATAAACCTGTACTGGGGGGTGGGGGGGGACTGATTTGTAGTCACAAAAATGGGGTCTTCCGAAACTAGGTTGTCAGAAAATTTAAGAAAAACGCTGAAGAGCTGCTATCTCTCCTCATTCCCACTACTTTTTTGAGGGGTTTTGAAGAAAATTTGGTAGAATGTGGCTTTGGACATGAAAAGTAGGGTCTCTGGAAAATGGTCCTAAAATGGGGGCCCTGGAACTGGAAAAATAGCCTGAAAATGAGGGACTTATAAGTGGTACATAACCATCTTCCTCCCAATGTTAGAACATCCCCCCCCCCCCCCCAAACCTGTACATTTAATTGTATTGCTGTCATACCCACATTTTGACACATTTTTTAATTTTTATGTACCACATATTTTTTACCCTTACCATTTACTTTCCACATTCCCACACACATGCACATCCAACATGCAAAACACACCACACACACAACTGTACACATACACAATAGTTCATAAATAATGAACGTGGCAGCTTCAAAGGAAAAAAAGAATAATTTTTTTTAATTTTGTCATACAAAGAAAACTTTCTAAATTTTAAGAGTAAATCTCCCATTTGGCAAAATCATGTTATTGCACTACCTATACCTGTGGCATTACTAGGCAATTGCTATATGAAAAAAACTGCAGAGGTTTCAGGGTCACTCTACCAAAACATAAACATCCCCCGGTGCTATACCATAAGCACATGTGGTGTACCGTGTTTCCCCAAAAAAAAAAAACGCAACACTTGGTGGCAGCCGCCATAAGTTTTGAACAAAGCACTTTACTACTTATCTTTGTTGTAATTAAGGTGGGAATGTTAGCTAATAGCCCTGAAACGTTCATAAAGGTAGAGTCAATATTTTTTTAAGATAATTACCCCCAGAATCAAGTAACCTGCAGGACCCATTTAAAACCAAATTGAGGGGGCTATTAACTAAAAATAGGCAACACTGTACTTTTGCGCTCAGAACACCAATATGAATCTCTAAATTCAACAACCATTTTCCTTTTTAAATACCGCTATTGCAATACAGATATTAACATTGTTGAATGTTTCCATTGTATAACACTAAAAACATGCAATTTTAACACCTATAAAAGATCGATTAGGAATGTATGATCAGAGAACAACAACCTTTCGTATTGTAGACAACAAAACTCTTCGAATTGTCAAATAAGATAGCATTGGATTAGAGCTAATCAATTCACTAAACATTTGTGACGGCACACAAAGAGTTGTCTTAACCCAAACCTTAATGACAGAAGGAATATACTGATATTGTTATTGAATTTTGTGTGAAAACAAGGTTTTACTTTCAAAAGTTTGAGAAATGGGAAATATTCTGTTCCAGTAACAAGCAATTGCAAGCCAACAGCATTTTAATCATTTTATGTAAGTGGAGTTTTGTGTCTATGCTTAGTCTAGTTTTAGTATCGTCTTGAAACATATTTTATCACCAATAAATTAATGGTTTATTAATCATTAATCAGTTTTAAGTAATAATTATCTAAATGCAGTCATTTGACCCGTAGAATTTGTTCTTCAGAAATTTGGGGCAAGTAAATGTTGAGTGCAATCAATATTGTATTTGCCATTCTGTTCTTCATTGCAAGTCGTGTGGTTACGCAGCTCCTCATTTTGTAAAATGGGTTTCTGCGGGTTACTTGATTGTCGGGTCATATCTTAAAAACTATAGACCTACCTTTAGAACTTTACAGGGGTATTAGCTAACATTCCCATCTTACATCACAAACAAAAAATAAGTCGTCACGTGCCTTTTGTTCAAAAGTAATGTCGCCTGCCCCAACGTGTTGCGTTTTTTCATTTTTCCCTCTCCGACTGAATGGAATAGTCCAAACATCCATGGGGACAAACGTATCAACGCGAATCGACTATAATAAACCTGTACTGTGGGGGTTTGGGGGGACTGATTGTTGAGGGTCCAAAAAATGGGGTCTCCGAAACAGTTGTCGAAATTTTAAAGAACATAGCTCCGATCTCCCTCAATTCCCAACTACTTTTGATGGGGTTTTGAAGAAAATTTGTAGAATGTGGCTTTTGAAATGAAAAGTAGGGTATCTGAAATGGTCCTAAAATCGGGGTCACTGGAACTGAAAAAGAGCCTGAAAATGAGGGACTTATAAGTGGTACATAACCATACTTTTCCTCCCAATGTGAGAACTTCCCCCCCCCCCCCCCAAAAAAAAAACCTGTACATTTAATGTTTTGCTGTCAATACCCCACCATTTTGAAACATTTTATTTATTACGCACATTTTTTACCATTAACCTGTAATTTCCAATTCACACACACAAGCAAACATGCACACATGCAAACCCACACACCAAAAGTTAACACATACACAATAGTTCATAAATAATGAAGTGGCATCAAAGGAAAAAAAGAAGAATTTTTTTTAATTGTCATACAAAGAAAACTTTCTAAATGTAAGAGAGGTAACATACTCCCTGTGTGACAACAGCATGTTATTGCACTACCTATACCTAGTGTAAAAATTACAGAGGCATTGCTATAGAAAGAACTGCAGAGAGTCAGGGTCACTCTAGCCAAAACATAAACATCCATGCCTACACATAAGCACATGTGTGTACCGTGTGTCCCAAAAAAAACGCAACACTTGGTGGGGCAGCGCCATAAGTTTTTGAACAAAAGCACGTGGATACTTATTCTTTTTTGTAGATAAGATGGGACTGTTAGCTAATCTCCCTGAAAAGTTCATAAGTAGAGTCAATATTTTTTAAGATATGACCCCCCAGAAATCAAGTAACCTGCAGGACCCATTTAACCAATTGAGGCGCTATTAACTACAAATACGGCACCGTACGTTTTGCGCTCAGACCCACCATATGAATCTCTAAATTCAAAAAACCACATTTTCCTTTTGTAAGACATGCTATTGCAACAGATATTAACATTGTGAATGTTTCCATTGGGTAAGAAACAGCAAAAACATGCTTTTAACACAACTATCCAAGTCGAATTCGGAATGTATGATCAGAGACCAACAACCATTTCGTATTGTATAAACAACAAACCTCTCGAATTGTCCAAATAAGACTGCCTTGGATTAGAGCTAATCATTCATAAACATTTTGTGACGCACACAAAGAGAGTTGTCTTAACACAAACTTTAATGACAGAATGAATTACTGATATTGTTATTGAATTTTGTGTTGAAAACATGGGTTTTACTTCATAAGTTGAGAATGGAATATTATTTTCAGTAACAAGCAAGTTCCAGCCAAAAGCATTTTATCATTTTATGTAATGTGGACTTTGTCTATGACTTATCATAGTTTAGTATTCGTCGAAACATATTCTACACCCATACAATTAATGTTTTATCATTACAGTTAAGTAATAATTATATAAATGCAGTCATTTTGGACCCAGTAGAAGTTGTTCTGCAAGAAATTTGGGCAAGGAAATGTTGATTGCAATCAATAGTGTTATTTGACATTCTGTTCTTCATTGCCAATCGTGTGGGTTACCAGGTCCTCATTTTTGTAAAATGGTTCTTCGATGGGTCTACTGATTGTGGGGTCATAGCTCTTAAAACATTAGACCCTAAATTATGAACTTTACAGGGGTATTAGCTAACCGTCCAGCTTACCTCACAACAAAAAGAAGTCGTCCGTGCTTTTGTTCAAATCTTATGTCGCCTGCCACCAAGTTTTGCGTTTTTTTTGGGACAACACGTATATCTGAATTACTGCACCAGCTGATGTCCAACAGTGTTCCCTGTTTCTTCTTGGTAGAGAACTTACTAACAATGCATGGAAAGAGTCGCCAGACAACTTCAGTGAACCAAGAGTATTTACTATGATTTTAGTCTAACAATAAAGTGTTTACAAAGTGTTCAAGTGTAACCCTTTCTGTGCGTTTCTTGATAGTTATGCCCTGTTTCTTTCTTTCCGTGTTAATGTATCCAAGGGGGGTTAGTGTTTGGGCTATAGACCTTTTGCTCACTTCCTCCATATAAGCGTGTTTTGTTTTCATACTGTTGAGTAATGGGAATTAACAGTTGGATGAACATATTGATCTATCACCCAGCACTCTCTTATAGACTTACTTCGTGAGCCAATAACATCCCGTCCCGCGAGTGCGTCTAGCTTACTTCGCTTTTTGTGAATGGAAGAGGGTCCACATGAGGTCCCAACATGTCACACCCACCCCACCCCTCCTTTACCGACACCAAGTGTACATCATTGTAGCTCATTAAACGGAACTCAATATATTACTGGGTTAACATTTGCCACAGATCACACACACACATAACGACACAAGTAATCCCTATGTCATTCTGCAATCTTGCAGACAACACCCAAATGGGAAAATCAAAAACCCTTTTCTTAGCTACACCCATTTTTCCTTAATGACATCTGCTTTAAGAAAGATAACCATTTTTTTTTTGCAAAAAAAAATCTAAACCAAATCCAGTTGTTGGCACCTTTTTCTTGTAAAACTTGATCATAAGGTTCCACGAGAGATTTCACATAATAGTCCCTAAAAAAATGTGAAAAATTCTGAGATTTTGTTACTGTGATAACTTTTATCAAAACATAACCAATCTGTAAGGATTAGCTGAGAACTGTTTCCTTTCTTTGGTCCAGATTTTTTAAAATTTTCGATTTTTGTATAGAGCGCCACATACGAAATTCAGCCTATGTTTTCTATTGAAATAGAAGATTTACAATCACCTTGTTTTTCCATTTTAACAATACTTTATCCAAAATACAAGGTAAGAAATCATTTAAGTGTCTATTATTGAGACACTACGATCTGGACCTTACATTGATGTCTCAAATCCTCGTTGCACCTTTACCTTTTTTTCCCCCATTGATGTGTTTGTACTTCCTTACCCGAGAGGTAGCTGGTAGCTGGTTCTTGAAAAAATGGACATTGACCAGATTCATCAAACAATGTGCATGACATAAACCATTCTGACAAAGATTGCGGATATGGAAAACCTAACAAGAGGACCATGTAATTTTATTTTTTGGTATCAGTTAGGTTTTAGAGAGGAATTTGGCCATATTGGCATGGACTGGCCATATGATGGGATGATGAAAAGTGACTTATGATTGACATAACATAACATGCCATACGGTCATAGTTCAACACATAGTAATTCATAATTAGGTCATTTACTAACGAGTTCATGTTTCTTTTTCCAGAAATTCTCATTTAATCGAAGACAGTGATGATTTGAAAAAAAATGAGCCATCAAGACAGACATGTAAGTCACACTGACATCACCATGCGAACTTGACATCAACAGCGGGCACAACTGACCGACCAAGATGACGAATGAAGATAAGTAAAGAATTTACATGTGGATGCTGACATCAACAACAGGCAAAACAAGGGCAAGAATTCTCAGGCTGACAGTTTTTAGTGTTTTTATTATTTTTTTAAAATCCTACTTTTTAACAAATATGTTTTCCCCAGCCTAAATGGAAGTGCCTTTTAACTCTGAAACTTTAGGATGTGTGTATAAACAATACCAAAATCTCATGTTTGCTTTTTTTTAATCAGTGTTTTAAATTCTTTAGAAAATTTTTTAGGGAAAATCATTTGAGGGAAAATTAAAAACACCTATTCACATAGAAACACTCAATCTGCCAATCAACGTGAGAATTTTTTCTAATTTGATTTCCTTTCATATGACACCTTATTCATCACCAAGGGACTTGTAGTTTCTTCAGGAAAATTTATGAAAAGTAGATACTTCATTTCTAAAATACTTCAACAAAAAAGTGTTGTTGTGACCACATGTTCTTTGTTTTTGATGTGACACACCGAAAAATAAAAAATTGTATGGATATTTGATATTTCTTTAACCAATAAAAACAATCACAACCAACTTAGAACTCATTCATTACTTTAGAAATAATGAAATAAAATTGTAGTACTCTCTAACTCCACAATTGCCCCTTTGGTCATTTTCTATATCACTGCCAAACACCCTTTGTACAAAGTCTATGGGATTTGAAAACCACCTTACGTGACATATCTCTAAAGTCCTTTTTTGGAAAAAAATTCAAATTTGGCACACTTGTTTCTTCACCAATACCAACATTTCCAGACAATTTCATTTCAACAAGAATCTGGGCACGAAGCCCAAGCCGATCATCCTACCTTAAGATAGTGGAGGAATTTACATGTCATGCGACCTCACAGGCGGCAAAACATGGCAAAATGTACTCAGGCTGACAGTGAGGACAATTATGAAACAGAACAGAACGTATGGTACACTGCAGACAAGGAGAAGACACCTGACAGACCAAGAAGGGGTTGATGAGAGTGAAGTAGTGCTTACAGAAAATGAAGGACAAGAAATGTCATTGACAGTTGGGGAGATGTAGATATATGGCAATGAGGGGGGAGCACAGCAAGATATGTCAGACAGGCCAGGTAAATAATGGTAATAGCATAATATTTGTGATTGACTCCTCAACCTTCAAACACCAAAAAGATTATTTGCAATAACTTAAGCGTCTACAGAAATCAAGGTTCTACATATAATTGTGCTCATTGACCAAAATAAGGTAAAAAATTTACAATAATATCAAATACAGCACAAAAAGCGAAATCAGTACATTAAAATCACATGAAGTCTTATTAATCATAACATACTAGTGTCACCTCACTTTGCGATTTCAAAGAAAATCGTTGTAATGTCCACCCAGCAGGATGATGTAGAATATACTTGTAATTTACCTTTTGATGATGAGGAACATGAAATCTACCCAACCAATCACGGAATTTCAAAAATAACTTAATTTCCTCACACCCGCACAAGCCAAAGCACTAAAGAAATCAATAATCAATCAATCAATCAAAACTAGGTCCTCAATCAATTTTTGATGAGACATGTCAAGAGATGGGAGGAGTAAACTTTAATTCAGTGTCAGATTTGCCTAGAAATATTGACCAGATCAAATATAATCGCAAACAAGCCCGAAGTAAAACAAGTCGAAGAGATGAGTTTTCACAGCTTCTAAAGAAGTGTCAAAATAATGCATTTGCCCACAATCTCGAATTAACAAATGGACCAAGACTTGTGCTTGCATGTGATTTTCAAACTAATGACATTGTAGAAAATTGTTGTGATCCTTTAAACATATGACTTTTGGAATTGATAACACCTTCAATGTAGGTATAATGTAATTACGCCAAAAGTATATCAAATATAGATGCAAAGTTAAAGGGGGATGGCCCCAATTTAAGGATATGAAGTTTTTATCTTGATAGATTGGCCTTAACCCCAAAACCCCATCTGTAAAGTTTCGCGCCGATATTTCAATTCCGTTTTGCTGTGAGAGCTAAAATTTTGTAAGCCCCAAAGAGTACTGTGTAAGATTAATATTGGTCGACCAAAATGGGGCACATTTTTGCTCATAACTTCTAAACCAGAATCCTTTTACCCTAAGATTTCACAGGGTAAATGAGAAAAATAGTTAGCTTTTTTCTGATACCAAAAAGTTGGCCACTTCCGGTAAAATATGGGGCTTCTGGGGATGAGGCTATTAGCGATCGGGCATGTACCTTTAAGGTGGTTCCCATGTGTAGCTCAAGAGTTACTAAATAGATCTAAAGATCATTTTTCCCAATATGTTGTCACATCTTAACAATTAAAACCAAAAGAATGTGTCTTCATTTTACATTTCCACAGGCTTTTCAGCTCTCAGATGTCAAAAATCACAAAATACAGGGGTTTTTTCATATTTTTACGTTTTGATTTGTTTTCTGGTGAACCCTACCTCCTATTTTCATTTTTTCTGCAGATTATGAAAGCAGGTGTACTCTTTCACAATTTCCTTGCTGCGGGTATCATAGAAATACTTATAACTCAAGATATGGCCATTTTTTCCCAAAATGTGTTAAATCATGTTTTTTAACAATTTTTGGGAAAAATGGCCATATCTTGATTTTACCAATATTCTTAGCAATCTTACCTAAGATAGCAATAATCACTATCAGGTAGCTACCAAAGATAGCAATGTTGCATTCAATTTAGACAGCAATGTACCAAAGAGAGAAATGTTGCATCTAGTGTAGATAGCAATGTCGCATCTATACTAGATTCCAGTTGATAGTGGAATAGTCTCTACTTTTTTGTAGTGGAGGTATGAATTGAGGGAATTTGTGTTATGATGTGCGATATAGCCATGATAGCCAACCATGAGCGGTTGGGCCATTCACAGTCCCAATCAATAGTCAAAGCATAAACCCTAGAATGTTCAAAGAAAGCACAAAAACTAAATCAAGGAATAGTTCATTGAAAGCTGATTTATGAATAGTGAAGGTAAAAGTTCTGCATTGTAACACACAGGTGACTGAAGCCTTCTAAAATTTATGATACCTGTGGTAGGCATGTTTAAAACCAATTCTGCGGGTAGACAAATGTGCATCAACAGTATAAATACAAAATATTGACTGGAACGAACAACGTAACTTTATTTTGTAGTTGGTCAGTTTCTTTCAATCCGATCTCTTTTGTATTGCGAGGAAGAAATCAAAGATTTTCTGGGGATTTCTGTCCACTATTTTGAGTAATGGCAAGTCCAAACTCTGCCCATAACTCTACCCTCAATTGGAATCTACTATAGTGTAGATAGCAATGTCACATCTAGTGTATTAGTCCGTGTCGCTACCTCTGTGCAGTGACGTCAGCGCGAGATTTGTTGGTCGCAAGAGTAAATCGCTTGCGCAGACTTGAAGCCATAGTGCCGTTTTGTGCGTGCACAAAGACAGCATTTCTTGACATGAAGAAAAAAAAAAATCCCTGCAAGCATATTTGTAAAAACTTGCACAAGGTATATTATTGAAATAAAACAATATAAGGAGCAACACAATGGCGCACCGATTAATTCTGGTTTTGACATAATAAATAACCTTGAAAGAGCTGCACACCATTACGAAAAAAAAAATCGGTATAACAGTTCACGACATGACTAGAAAAATACAATGTTTCTAACGATACAAAGGTCCAGTTTGATGGTCTGTACCCATCAATGAGAACACAGCAATATGTACCAGTCATACCTTCATCTCGGCTGCCATGAAATGTTAAAATTAAATCTCTTGAGATAAGAGCACAGTGGAGAATACGTGCAAAAAATGGGACAAATCAATTACACTTGTTTGGCTTGAATTTGATGCTTGCCCATGCATTGCTCCTATAGAGCTCGTTAGAGCTTTGCATTAGACGCATCAAAATATCAGCATGCGTGCATTGATTTGTCTCATTTTTTTTCTTGCAAGAAGTAAATGCACAGTTATTAACCTATAAATAAAGTATGCCTGCACAACAATATTATTTGTGGTACAAAATTTATTTTATTCTACATATCAGTTTGTTCCATATCAAGAATTTTGTTTAGAAATTTTTTGTTTTTTTGAATTTTATTATTTTATAGCTTTTTTTTAACTTGCAAGGATACTCGATTACTTTGTTTGTTTGTTTTATACCCGTTAATAGAAATTAGATACATATTCTAAGAGCATTTCTGACCCATAACCTCACCCCGACCAAGTCAGATTTTAGATTATATGAACCAGTCCCTTGGTATTCGATGATTGTTGAATTTTAATAATCTCAAAAAAAAATTGTAAAATAGCAGCACAGTGGCCTAGCATTGCTCAAAACACCAAAATGAAAGATTAGGAATCTTAGATAAGTTTTTTTCTTACGATCTCTAGTGAACTATGAAGGTGCTAGAAACACAAATGCCACTGATTCTATACAATGCATTGGAACCTCTGGCTTCGTAATTGAGGCACTGACTGCCACATTGGTCATCCAAAAAGACTCTAGCAGGTGGTTAAGAGTTGGTCATTTACACAAATCGTATTCCCAAAATGTGAATAAGCAACAACAACAGACTACAGATCAAGCTAAATTTCAGTGGCTCATACTTGGATGCATGCCTCTAAGATGGGCATCCGGGATACAACTTCTGTTAAACCGGTGTCTCTGGCATGCTTTTGTGTTGGTAGACCAAGATGTCTGCCGGTTGCTTCAAATTCATCTACTAAATCAAATCAAATCACTTATTTTTCCATATCACATACAAAAATGACATACAGAAACTTCTAAAATACCTAAGAATCTAGACAAATAAGGTGCGGTGATATGGAAGGAAGTAAACAAAAGGCCAATAAGCCAGAATGTGGGTCACCCCCTACGTATCTCCAAGTTACACATTAAAATTAAAATAGAGAAAAAAAAACCACTAAAAAAGAAACAATTGACAATCACCATAGACGAAGATGGCTCTCCAAAAATCTAAATTCCGGTAAGGATAACGCCAGCATTCATAAATGCTATTATTGATTTGGAATATTGAATGATATTCCACAAATTAAGGACTAGCAGTAATGTATATTCCAAGAAATTGTTTGATGGTATTTTTAAAAAGCACAATTAATACTGATATAAACTTTAAAAATATGACTTACTGTTGTGTACCAATCATGTGTATAGAGATCAGTGTCAAATGCACCTTTAATAATGGAGTCCAATAACTTGCATTATACATCATACATTTGATAACATACAATTGGGGGGGGGGGGGGGGGGGACATATCCTACAAAATAAATGCACATTAATAACATAACAGGGTCAAATAACTTGATTGATACATACATTACCTTATGTGACAAAATTATATACAATTTGATAATATAAATACAATTGATACATATCCTACATATATTTACAAGTGGTGTAGCAATAGCATTTTTGCATGGAATAATCGCATGTTAACACTTTTCATCCCCAATGGGTGGCTGGTAGTAATGTTCTAAGAGGGGAAAATTGTGTGCAAGACAAAGTGCAGTCTTTAAAATGTACAATGAAAATGGAGAAAGTGAACGCCACCAAGTTTAAATACATAGTGAACATGGTATGACCAACAAAAGGCATTACCTAATCTAAATACAGATTGGGCAGGTAAATGATTTCTGAAAGCTTACTGAATTGATTTTTTTTCTCTGTATGTATGGAATTCCAGAGAATCTAACTGATTGCTTTCTTATTGTATGCAAATTGGTAATCATTGGCATTTCTTGTGTGATGGTTACGTATATCGGCATGCTTATTGAAATTATAAAATATAGCTGGTTATTTATTTGTATAGTGTTAACCCTATCGCACACGGGCCAATTATAAACAATACAAAAAACAATACCAGCAAAGACTAGGCTTGCTTTAACTAATTTAGATGACATTTGTAATGCCAATAGATGGCAATTCTGAAATGACTGAAAATTAATAACTTTGACTTTTTTTAAAACAAAAATTGACCAATATTGATCTTTGACTGGAATCGCTTGCCGTGTTCAAAGGATTAAACATGACTAGTTTAATTATTATAAGAAATATGGGCCAAGGTGTTGAAAGATCCCTATTTCAAAATCTAATGCAGGCCCGTAACCAGGATTGGTTGGGGGGGGGGGGAATTGGGCAAAACTTGAGGTTTTACCAAAATGTTAACTTTTTTTTGGACAAATTAGCAAAACCCCGTATTTTTGGCTCGCACCACTCGAGGTATGAAATGGATCATCAGGCACATGCACATTCCTAAGGTTAAACGTTTGGAAGATAAAAAAATCTCCAACCTTTCAGGTGGCTGAGGATATGGATCATGAAACGACTCGTGATTACTAGAATTTAAAGCTCAATCTTGTTAGAAGCAAAATATTATAAACGATAATTAAGTGAATAACTATGCCATTTCTCAAAATAATACATTATGATTGATAATATCAATCCTATCAATTTGATATTTAAAAATCACCTCAACATGTTGATCATAATATTAAACATTTTTACTCATTCATCTCCATGAAAAAAACGTTTAAACATACTAGCATTTTGACCAATACTCTATAAATGAATAACATTGGATATTGCACAAATACAACAGTTGTAACTAAAAACCTTCACTATATGATACCAAACAACTATACTAAATACCTGAAATAATAGGCGTTGCACTTATGGTATGTAGAAAGACAGCATAACTGTCTGGGTTATAACCGCTAACCGGCTGCTGTAAGGATCAAAAATCTTGGGTGGACTATTCTTGCATGGATTGGAAAAAAGTGCTTTAAAAAGTCTGAAATGCACTAGTTATTATTAGAAAGTGTGAAATTCAGATTGACGTGGTAGACTGATATGTTTTTCAAAATAAGAGCAGTGGACAGTGAATTTGAGGAAATTTACTCCGCGGTCATCAATTTCACATCGATTTGAAAATTACTAGCTTTGGCGACTATAGAGAATCTTGGGTTGCCGGTCTGACATCGGGCAAGTTTGGTGATTCGTAACTAAAAATTTTTCTGGTCATCATATGTTCAAAATTTGGTTATTTGGTGATTTCAGCTTGTACTTTGGGGTGACGTTGTTGTATTTTCTCTGTGAGAGTTTTAAATGTGAAAGAAACATGCTCAAAGTTGCCATTTTTCCCATAGACTACTGTGTATAAGTGAGTTAGTGGTGTGTAACCTCTGGGGTTTGCCTGGGGTTTCATTTCTCAATTTTGATCCCATTTGCCATCAAATATGTCACAATGCATGCACACTTCAATTTCAGGTTCTGTCAATACTTAATTCTTTCAATAGATTGAGATTTTGACCACCAATTATGCTCCTGAAGTTGTGACAATCGTTCCATAGTGGAGCTATTCATTATTTAGAATGCTGATCACAATAGCAGTATCAGTTTAGTCTGTAAAGGTTATCAAGGATTACAATTGCAAATCTGGCACACCAATCCTCGCTGGTCTAGTGGTTAGGTGCAAACCTCATGATACAGTGGTCGGGGGTTCGAATCCTACTCCCACTTTTAAATTACACATTTTTTTTCAGGTTAGAGGGGAAAAATTTTCAAAAAGACCAGAAAAACAATAGCTGCCCTTTTATGTTAGTGAGGGAGACCTGCTCCTGGAGCATAGTTGGTGGTCAAAAACTCCAGTGTTGTGCCTTCAGTTTTTTCTTAATAACGATCATTGGGGTCACATTAAGCCCCCAGCAACTAAAAAGGATCTATAGATTAGTTGACAACTTATGCTTTGCTTGTCTGTAATCTTAATTAGGTGATGTTGCTTAAAAGGGATTATGTGGTACTTTCTGTCAAACTGAATGTAAAATGAGACATGTAGGAATTGCATGTTCTGGCCGACTGAAAAGTGACATTTGAAGTGTTACAAGTAGCCTATTTGGAATTTTTCAAGATAGAATGAACTAGAATTTCAATTCTCGGCTTTCGCACTCACTATATTCAAAGAATATAAGCTGTGCGCCGCTGCATAAAAAGCTTAATATTTTAGTGACATGCACATATGCAAACATGCACATGCACGCACAACTGAAAGCAAAGTGGTCCTGCCAGCTACAGCTGGTGGCCCACAATCACAATTCTTGGAAAAATATGCAACACATTGCTTGCTAGAATTGCATTTTAAATGAACATAATGGCACTGGTAATACTTATTTGCTACAAAAATTACAGTATAATTTTGTTTTGTAATTACAGTGTATACTTTCAATACAATAAAGTAATATTACTATTTGTTAAATATTGCTTTATTCAGGCATGCACATTTTGGAATTCTAGTTTGAATATGCTAACAAGAGAAGATCACTTTAATACTTCTTGACAAAAGACACTTGTACACATTCTATACTGAGTTAGAAAAATCCCAAACCAATGTTAACCCATTGATGAAGTCCTGTAAATATAGCAAGGCACATCTCTGAAATGAAATACAGGCTCAATTTTTATGCCAAAAAATACTTTTAACCAATGTACAAATTTATCTCCTTCCTTGCTCTCTTAACTCAAAACTAACCATTAGTCCTAAATATGGGAAAAGGGGGTGTCTTATGTGCTTACCAATAGTATACATTTTTTTCATGAAAAGTCTATACCTTTTTGCCAACTTATGACAGTGTCACTACAGTAGTACTGAATATTGTTCTTTAACATTTTTACAAAAATAATCAAGACTAAGTAGAAGCTATCAATTTCTGTGTATTTTTCAAACTGAGAACGATTCCCCCCCAGGACAAACTTGCAATCCCAACATATGGTCCAACATCACAAAATAATGCAAAATAACTTAAGTCTAGAGTTATAACTAAATATAGTTCATGACCACTCCATGACCAAATACTAAGTTTACTGGTATTTTTTAGAAGTTTGTTTTACCAGGTTCAAAATCAAGCCACCCGATTGGAGCAATCATACGTTGTGACCATCAAGTTTGTGCAGTATGCACTGTTTACTCAATGCTTTACACTCGTATCTTGGACCCAATAAGAAAGATCATGATAATCTAGTGGATCTACTAATGGAGTACTTTGGGGAAGATGTACACTCAGTTGGGTGATGTACACACAGACTCTTACATTCCAATGAAGACAGTGTCAACCATGAAATGACATTGACAACACAACACGCTGAGCAACATGACTGTCATTGTTGTTGAGTATGACAAGGTTGAGGAGAAGAATGTGGGCAATAGTGATACAGAAGCTGAAGAAGCCATTGTGGATGTAAACCATGTCTAAGACACTGTTGAAACCAAAAGACAATGTTGGAAAAAGACCAGGAGGAACTCAAGATCATTGCAAACAAGCACTGTCATTGCAAGAATCCAACAAATGGACTTGGGTGTTCGAACAAGTTCAAAGATGACTACATATTCAATATGCTATTAATATACCAAATGAATCGGTCAATTAATTGTCAGTTAAAGTATTTAAATGTGTAGTTTTAAAAAATAAACACAAGAACACACATTCAATTAAAAAGGTGTAAAAAGTGTGCTTATATAAAGCTCACCATGATTAAAGGCTATGGTGATGAGGGGGAAACCTCTTCTTAAGTTGGACTGCTTTTTCTGGTAGGTGGTAGGGTTGATTTTCCAGGCTTAAATAATAAATAAAAAATACTACAAGTAAACTTGCGTCATCCCCCTGGCAAGATGGCAGTCTGGAACATGACCTCAGATGACCTTTGACCTTGGTCCATGATCTTTGATATCACCCACACGTGAAGGAACCCCTATTGCACCTTAAACCCAAGTCTGGTGTAAATTGGACTTTTTGAAGGAGCTGTGAAAAACAAAAACCTAACCAAACTGGAACACACACACATACACTTACGGACATGTGCACTATCACAATATCCCCCTACTGCTTTTCAAGCCAGGGAATAAAAATTGGAAAATGGAAAACCTTTTAATAGCTCACCATTTTTCTTAATGAATCAATGCCTAAGAAAGATTTCCAGGCAGATATACCTCTGCCATTCCAGAAAACTCCTTTGAAGATAATGTTGCAGCTCTCAGGGTGTATCTTAACAATACCTCAACTGGTGTATCTTAACAATACCTCTACTGGTAGAGAAGGTGATCAACTGCCAAAGGTGTTCAGAGTTGAAGGTGAGTCTTTTGAAAATAAAACACTAATTAAAACTGAAGATTGAACAGAGCAAGAAAAAATGCAACAGTGGCATCAGCTACAAGAGCAGGTCTAGAGAAAATAAATCGGTTGTCAAAGCAAGCCACGCAGGCTTGGATATGATCCTTCAAAATCAAAATGTAAAAGGCAAGAACTTCCTGTATATGAACCAAACACCCACTCAACAAAATCAAAATGACATTTTTTTTTAAATAGATCTACAAGCACAAGATGAATGGATCTCAAGACACAGATAGCGTAACAGCTAATAAGCCAAATTGCTGGAGACAGTATCCAACACTATTTCCTCCCCAAACCATCAGATAGGGGGCTGGATATAACAAACACCAGCAAGATATTAGTATGTAAAAGAATGTTCCTAGCTACATCTGGTACATCAGAACGTCAGATTCATACTACAGCTAAAAAGATTATGGTTGAAGGTAAAGTACAAAATGGAGGTGAAGGAAGACCAAAAAAACTTAAACAAGCATGTGAGCTTAAATTAAGGCACACACTAATAGACTCCCAAGAATGGAACGTCACTCTGCAATTCCACATCGTCATATCAATATTTGTCACCTGATCTCAACATTACTATCATGTACAAGTTAAATAAAGAGGATTAGATGGTGCTTCAAGATCCAAACAGTGTGTTCAAATCAATAAATCTAAGCCATAGACTTAGAAGTCAATGTGGTATGTGCACCAGTTATTATGAAGCAACTGATGAGGAAAAGGAAAAGTTGTGACCAACATCTCAGCATCATAAAGCTGAGAACTACAATTTGGCAGTTCTCAGCTTTCATGCTCACTATATTCCAAAGAATATGAGTTGTAGGCTGCCTTATTAAACTCACAGCACTCATTTCTACCCACAAACCAAATGGAACAACATATTTAACAAATATGCAAATGAGTTTATTAATATGCATATATACCATCAACACTTTGCATGAGTAATACTTGTGTTCACCACTACCTACATATCAAGGGTCATATAAAATTGGATCGATTGAGCCCAAATTTATTGATTGCGCTATGAGGTGCAAAAATATTGGGCGAGACGCAGTCGAATCCAATATTTTAAAACTCATAACCCAATAAATTTTCGGCGTAAATCATCCAATTTTATGATTATCGTGTTTCAGATCTGATATTTTCAAAATTTGGACTCTACAAAAAAACATGGTAATCATCAAAATTGGACTTTGTGTTCTGGTCAAGGTTCAGTCTTTTAAGGTAAAATTGTTGACTAACATACATAATAACAGCATACAACCAAATTGCTCAGTGTGCCTTCCAGCTATAGCTGGCAGCCCACAAAAAGGATGGGATATCAATTGAGAATCTTAAAGTACAGCACAAGTGAAACCAGGAACAGCCACTGTCGTTTTCGACCTAAAGCAGGTGATCTACCTATTTATGCTGAAAAGAAGTTTGGGTTCTTGTGAAATTTACATCTTTCCCTTTTAATAAAAATTTCATGATCTTTCAGTTGATGCCCTCATCTTTTATTGTTGCACCCAGCTGTTTGGGGTGACTTACAGAAGGTTTACAGAGTCTGTGACTGTAATGGGGAGGAAATAAAAGAAATCCAAGAAGTCTGCAAAAGAGTTGAACTAACCCTGCCTAATTTGTAAGAGTGATCTGGGTAATGCAAAATCATTTTGGAAGTGTGTATGTTCCTAAATAAATGCCACCTCGGTAACAATAACCTGGCAATAAATTAAAGTACTGTAAGTCAAACAACAAATAGATTAATTAATAAGCTACCAACTATTTATCCTAGCACCCCACAGGACACATCCTGAGCATGAAGTTTTTCAATGCATATTGAAAAGGCTAAACTACAGAGATACCATGCCATTTAAAAACAAGATTTCTTTTTTCTTCGAACACTGTAGTGAAAATGATTTGTTTCTAACCTAAAGGAAAATCACTTTTAAATCCAAAACTCAACCCTCAAGATCTTGCCAACATAGAAATAAAGCTGGAAAAAACACTGCAAGTTAAAACTTGCAAGATCCCCCTGGCAGTGAGCAAACTAGCAGTGAGTAAATATGCAAATGAGCTCATTAATATGCACAAATATTGATGACACAGTGCATGGCTACTACTTGCATCCACCACTACCCACACACCAAGTTTTGTCTAATTTGGACATTGGGATCTGGTACGATTTAGTCAACCTAACCATGTCAACCTAACCAAAATGAGACACACAGAAGGAATGTGCTGTTGCAAAATCCCCCGTGGCTTTTTACCCACACACCAAGTTTTGTCTAATTTGGACATTGGGATCTGGTACGATTTAGTCAACCTAACCATGTCAACCTAACCAAAATGAGACACACAGAAGGAATGTGCTCTTGCAAAATCCCCCGTGGCTTTTTACCCACACACCAAGTTTTGTCTAATTTGGACATTGGGATCTGGTACGATTTAGTCAACCTAACCATGTCAACCTAACCAAAATGAGACACACAGAAGGAATGTGCTCTTGCAAAATCCCCCGTGGCTTTTTACCCACACACCAAGTTTTGTCTAATTTGGACATTGGGATCTGGTACGATTTAGTCAACCTAACCATGTCAACCTAACCAAAATGAGACACACAGAAGGAATGTGCTGTTGCAAAATCCCCCGTGGCTTTTTACCCACACACCAAGTTTTGTCTAATTTGGACATTGGGATCTGGTACGATTTAGTCAACCTAACCATGTCAACCTAACCAAAATGAGACACACAGAAGGAATGTGCTCTTGCAAAATCCCCCGTGGCTTTTTACCCACACACCAAGTTTTGTCTAATTTGGACATTGGGATCTGGTACGATTTAGTCAACCTAACCATGTCAACCTAACCAAAATGAGACACACAGACACACAGAAGGAATGTGCTCTTGCAAAATCCCCCGTGGCTTTTTACCCACACACCAAGTTTTGTCTAATTTGGACATTGGGATCTGGTACGATTTAGTCAACCTAACCATGTCAACCTAACCAAAATGAGACACACAGAAGGAATGTGCTGTTGCAAAATCCCCCGTGGCTTTTTACCCACACACCAAGTTTTGTCTAATTTGGACATTGGGATCTGGTACGATTTAGTCAACCTAACCAAAATGAGACACACAGAAGGAATGTGCTCTTGCAAAATCCCCCGTGGCTTTTTACCCACACACCAAGTTTTGTCTAATTTGGACATTGGGATCTGGTACGATTTAGTCAACCTAACCATGTCAACCTAACCAAAATGAGACACACAGACACACAGAAGGAATGTGCTGTTGCAAAATCCCCCGTGGCTTTTTACCCACACACCAAGTTTTGTCTAATTTGGACATTGGGATCTGGTACGATTTAGTCAACCTAACCATGTCAACCTAACCAAAATGAGACACACAGAAGGAATGTGCTCTTGCAAAATCCCCCGTGGCTTTTTACCCACACACCAAGTTTTGTCTAATTTGGACATTGGGATCTGGTACGATTTAGTCAACCTAACCATGTCAACCTAACCAAAATGAGACACACAGAAGGAATGTGCTGTTGCAAAATCCCCCGTGGCTTTTTACCCACACACCAAGTTTTGTCTAATTTGGACATTGGGATCTGGTACGATTTAGTCAACCTAACCATGTCAACCTAACCAAAATGAGACACACAGACACACAGAAGGAATGTGCTGTTGCAAAATCCCCCGTGGCTTTTTACCCACACACCAAGTTTTGTCTAATTTGGACATTGGGATCTGGTACGATTTAGTCAACCTAACCATGTCAACCTAACCAAAATGAGACACACAGACACACAGAAGGAATGTGCTGTTGCAAAATCCCCCGTGGCTTTTTACCCACACACCAAGTTTTGTCTAATTGGACATTGGGATCTGGTACGATTTAGTCAACCTAACCATGTCAACCTAACCAAAATGAGACACACAGACACACAGAAGGAATGTGCTCTTGCAAAATCCCCCGTGGCTTTTTACCCACACACCAAGTTTTGTCTAATTTGGACATTGGGATCTGGTACGATTTAGTCAACCTAACCATGTCAACCTAACCAAAATGAGACACACAGACACACAGAAGGAATGTGCTGTTGCAAAATCCCCCGTGGCTTTTTACCCACACACCAAGTTTTGTCTAATTTGGACATGGGATCTGGTACGATTTAGTCAACCTAACCATGTCAACCTAACCAAAATGAGACACACAGACACACAGAAGGAATGTGCTGTTGCAAAATCCCCCGTGGCTTTTTACCCACACACCAAGTTTTGTCTAATTTGGACATTGGGATCTGGTACGATTTAGTCAACCTAACCATCTCAACCTAACCAAAATGAGACACACAGAAGGAATGTGCTCTTGCAAAATCCCCCGTGGCTTTTTAAGCCAGGGGGATAAAAAGGATCCTTGTAAAGAATGTTCCATACATTGTGATGTACAGATCGGTGGTACATGGCAACGTTGTGGACATGTGAGTTACCATGGTGTGGTAACAGCCAATGCTGTAGAGACATGAAAATTTCTTGATGTAGAAATTTGTCTACACATGCAAAGGATGCAAATCTTGAGAAAGCAGAATGGAAGCTAAACCACAAGTCTTCTGTGAAACCAAGTAGGTTCTATTGGGGCAATTACGGAAGCAGTCCGTTCTGGCCGAAAATTTTGGGTAATCAGATATGAACATGGTTTGGAGATATACTCAGTATCTGGGTGACAGACATTTTGCATCATTCAAGAAGGCACAAGAACTTGAAATATATGGATCAGATTGTCCCAACAGCAAAAAAAAAAAAAAAAAACTAGAGTGTGTCAGACATGTTCAGAAAATGTGTAGGAATGCACCTTTGTCACCTCAAAAATGAGGATAAGAGCACAAATTTCTCTGATGGAAAAGGACTTCCTGGTGCTGACACAGCTGTTTGACTTCATGCAAATCGCCTCTTATTTTTAGAGCAATTTTAAGCAGTGGCGACACAATTTTGACAACTATGCAAGTGCTATTGCCTCTGAAATAATCAGAAAAATCCATTGTGGGATTCTTGCCATATATGCCAACAAAAGTCACGGTTTGTATGTTACAGCGCCCTCTATATTGCCCATTCCCCACAGAGAGACATGTTAAACAAGATCATGTTTGCCTGCAATGAAATTTCATAAAATTTACACTGGATGAAGTCAGTGTATCCAAATTAGTTGTCAAAAGTGTGTTGCCATTGATATTGTTTGTTTCATTCTGGTTTTGTTATAATAATGAGACTTTCAAACAGCTGTGCTTAAAAGACTTACTGATAAAAAAAAATGGACCCTCATCAAAATTATTATGGCTTTGCCATAAGGTGAGATTAAGGGAATTTTGTCCTCTGCTTCAACTGTGTATCTATTAAAATTATGTCATTTTAGTCTCTGTATCCATGCCATGACCTGATTTTCGGCCAATACCTGCAGTATGACTCAAGCATATTAACCTCAAGATAATGCCATTACGCAGCACTAAAGCTTAGTTTAAATTACACATTTAAAATAGGCAGAAACCAATTACATTACACAAATGTCCACAGCTGTTTGAGAATGGTTAACAGAAATTTGTTGGTTGCTGTAATCTGCCATTGATTCTAAAGAACAACAAATTGCCTTATGTGTATCGAACACCATGCAAGAGCTAATTACACACCTCAGGGAATACCTTGGATTCAATCCAATCAAATTGCATCATTTTTTACAGTGTTTCTGCATCCGTTTTGGCAGAGAAAACACTCCGCCGTTAAAATACCAAGACCTTATTCAGGACTATTTCAATGGAAACTTTGAATCCAATTGAAAGTGACAAAGTTGACCAAGCTGATGATAAGTGCAGTAGCTGCAGGAAGACGAAACTGACACGGGTGAGTTAGAAGAAAGTGGGGGTTGGACTTGATATTGAAGTTGAATTGAAGACGGCTACAAGTGAAGACAAGACTGTCATATTACAGAACCAGAAATCCATGACATGGGATTTATCTTCCCAGACCACTCACAAGAAGTGCCATCAATGACAATTTTAGAGAAATACAGAAGAGACAATGTGGAATGCAAGTGCAAGTATCATGGTAACAAGAGCTTTAATGATGGGGTTTGATGTATACAACCAAATTCAGAGTCAATTTGTTGCAAAGGATGTCATTCAGTTTGCTGCGGACTTAGCAATATGCTCAATAATCGCATGATGGTTAAATGTCCTGCACAAAGCAAGGATAGAACTGGCAAAAATTAGAGATCAGGAATTGTAGAATGTAATTCTGTCTACAACAGGAATGTGAATGAAAGGCTGGCAGAATTGTCTAAAACAAACCAAAATTAGAGAGATTTACAAATTTAGTTTGTAAACCAAGATGATCATAAGTAGGACTAAGATGAAATATATGATGCTCCATTTCTTTTGCGAGACAACTCTATTCTGTAAAATGGCTTAACATCAACAACATATAAACGAGGCTGAGGAGAGGGTAGTGTCCTTTTAACATATATTACAGTGCAACATTTATTCTCATAAAGAGAGCCAGTAATATACATATTAAGCAAGTGATTCCTTTCAATGTGTTTACAGACTTGTTTTTATACACTTCACAATCACAAGATCAGAACCAAAATACAGATCTAGGATTCCAAATTGTGAAGTAGGTAATAAAGATAGACCAAGAGCCAGACTCACTCCAGTTCAAGATCATATGCATGTGAAACACACTGGTACCTTCATTAAGAAACTTTGTAATCTTGAAAGAGCATGAACTAGTGGAAGTTGCAAGAAAGATAGGGGAACTTTCTAGAGAATGGATTAGAAGTTCACAGAACAATGCTAATAGCGGGCCATCTTAATTTCGCACCGCGTAATTCTTGTTTTTCTCCACAATAAAGACCTAATTTTGCATTTCTAGTGACTTTGGTCTTGTTGACAACAAAGACGGGGCCAAAATTAATGATGTCATGTTTTAGTTAGTTATGCCTTACCACCACTGTAAGGCCCCCAAAAAATGTTTGTCCTTGACCAATTTTTTTTATTTCTTATTTTTTTAAAAACTTTTAAACCCAAATCCTCAAATTTTTTGGTATAAAAATCATTACAAAATGAATACTACGAATTCAGGAAATATTACCTGTACCCATGTGTATATGGGTGTTTTCAGAGTCTTGGAAAACTTCAGTTCCAACTTCTAATATTTTGTTGTTTTATATTGCTATATTGGTTCCTATGTCTTTTCAATGACACCGTAATTTTTCATCTCTCAAAACCGCTGCAGCTGTCGGAAGGGGATGTACCAAGTATGCATTGAATGTTCCAGTTAAACATGGAGTTAAAAGTTCATTCAATTAAATACTCTTGGTACGTACAATGTTACTCAGAGCTTGTGTGAGGTGTTTGAATTGTTAGACATTGAGACCGAGGGACTACTGACACTGTACCATGTAGAAGCAGCAAAATGTGAGAAAGGACCATGGCAAGTGATTCAAGCATCCGAAAAAATGATCGATCCAGCACTAACCACATTTGACATGTGGTATGTATACTACTGGCTTTAGGGGGCTGAAGAAAAAACGGATGAAAATTTCCAAAATAGGCCAACAGTACACTCTGTATTGATGGCTGCCTCCAGGCAGCTAAAGTTACCAGCCAAGAAAAATGTGAAAAAAACAGGGCGAACTCGGATTTATGCGATTCGTAAATTATGTCCCCGCCGAATATCGCGATCACTAAAATGTGATAAATGCAACTACAATGTAAATAAAGTCTACAATATGAACCCCCACCCGTCCTCCTCCCCGACACCCCACCCCACTCTCACTCCGACATCCCACCCAATCCCCCTCCCCCTCCTCGAGACACCTCTCCCCTCAAGACACCCCACCCCTCCCCTTCACCAAGACGCCCCACCCCACCCACTCCCGAGACACCCCACCCCACACTCTCCCCGAACAACGTGGGTTAACATTTTTATCACAGATCGGACCACGGCGAACGCGTATGGACGCTGCTTATTTCATAGTCCCCGTTTCGAACTCGTTGGCGGGGACAACAAAAGCATCAGCATTAGTTTCCAAGTACAAGATTTTAGAAAAAAAATCTGACCACCTACCCCCGATCTACTTATCGGAGCTCTATGGACAAACAAACATTTTTTGGCCTAATGGCGATTTATCAGTTGTGGAGCCCATCATAATTACGCACTGCATATCCATGGCATATCTGAAAGATGGGGGAAATTTTGAACAGAATGAATTGGAAAGAGACATAACAATGCTCCAAGTCCCAATATGAAATCACTGAACAATTGGGTTTATGGTTTGCCTGGAGAATCAGTACAATAGAGGCATGGATTACAGGGCCAGCAATAATATAAGCCTATCGGGTTGTCAAATTGTTGTAAAATTTTGGTACTAGCACTTAATATCCCGCACCTATTCATTTTAGTACAGTTTACAATTGATACTTCTTGTATTATGTACTGTCATATATTATACGGTTTATAAGTTCTGTCATGTACGATATTTTAGCTGAATAAATAACTTGAACTTGAACTTGTCCAAATTTGATATGGCATATCTGGTCACCAAAAGTTGGGGCATTAGCACTAAAAAGGACTATGCTACTGCCAATGCTGTAGAACATGAGTATTACACACAGAATTCCAGCTCTGTGATGTCACTTTCCTTATCAGAGAATGTATTGTCATATTCTGAGTGACTAACATACATGTAAAACACAATCAAGCTCATACAATGAAGTGACAAACATTTTGATGGAAGAGTCTAATGAGCCCAACTGCCATATGAAGGGAAGGCCATCTCTACACATTTGATTTTCACCCCAAAATTATTTGGTTCACTGGAAGGACACCCAAAATATTAATCAGAAAAAAATAGAGGCATGTGATTTTTAACCAGTCATATTTTCCTTTATGGATAAACACTAAAGAAATGACTGTTTACGACCTTGTAGAAAACCCCTTAAGTACCCAAATAAATCCCAGCAAGCAGCCCTAGTATGTGGCCTCATCTACAAACAAAATATGGCATGATTTTATTTAGAGAATAAAGGTATGATTTGGGGGATTGATAATCTCTTTACGATGAATTAAAACCAAGACAATGACATTATTTTAAGTGGAAGAATGTAGCAAAATGTAGTATGATGCAAGTACATTAACCTCCAAATAACATCAATACGCTGCCCATAATACCTGTCTAAATTGCAAAATGAAGCTGGGCAGGAATCAAAGAAATTGCTTGAGGCAGCAAGTTTGAAATGTTTCAAATATTACTTCAATCTCCTCCTACAAGGATGTGTCCAGAAACCTCCATATCCTGGGAAAAGAAAGTGAACCACAAGGGGCTAAGGCTTGTTCAGACCAAAAGTAAGCTGATTTTTACATTAATTTTTTGTCAAAACTACAGGACTCAAGCCCCAACCCCCCTGCTGCACATACTGTTTTTGTTAGATCTTTTGGTTACACACCAGAAACATGTTTGTAAAGAAACTTTTAGGTTGAAGATAACAAGCTTGACCACAACAAGCTTGACTATGTGGAATCAAGAGAATCCTTAATGGCAGATCTTTCAAATCTTGGGTTCCATGGGGTGAACTATGGGGATCGTATTCACACAAGCATGTTTTAAACATTCAATACCTTCATCCCATGATTTTAGTTACATTTCTTGGGTTAAGCACCACAAATATGTTTGTTAAAAGAATTGGGTTGAAGATGACACAAAGGAACTGATCCATATTAGTGGCACGTGGAAGGCAAGAGATCCCTTGACAGTAGCTCTTTAAAGCCTCAAGTTTGATGGGTTGTATCAAATGAACAAGGCTGAAGGTTCTCCCAAAACTGATTTAATAGATCTTTTGGGTTAAGTATCAAAAACAAGTTTGTGAACAAGTTTCAGGTTGAGGATAACACCAAAGGTAGGGGCTTGACTGTATTCTAGACAGCATGTGGGAGGCAAGAAAATCCCATGATAGTGACCTTTAAAGCCTCAAGTTTGATGGATCAATCGAGAGGACAAGGCTGAAGAAAGTCCTCAAAGACAGTTTTCACCATTTGCTGTTTTAATTAGATCTATTAGGTTAGGATAACACCAAAGGTAGGGGCTTGACTGTATTCTAGACAGCATGTGGGAGGCAAGAAGATCCCATGATAGTGACCTTTAAAGCCTCAAGTTTGATGGATCAATCGAGAGGACAAGGCTGAAGAAAGTCCTCAAAGACAGTTTTCACCATTTGCTGTTTTAATTAGATCTATAGGTTAGGATAACACCAAAGGTAGGGGCTTGACTGTATTCTAGACAGCATGTGGGAGGCAAGAAGATCTCATGATAGTGACCTTTAAAGCCCCAAGTTTGATGGATCAATCGAGAGGACAAGGCTGAAGAAAGTCCTCAAAGACAGTTTTCACCATTTGCTGTTTTAATTAGATCTATTAGGTTAGGATAACACCAAGGGTAGGGGCTTGACTGTATTCTAGACAGCATAGGGGCTTGACTGTATTCTAGACAGCATGTGGGAGGCAAGAAGATCCCATGATAGTGACCTTTAAAGCCCCAAGTTTGATGGATCAATCGAGAGGACAAGGCTGAAGAAAGTCCTCAAAGACAGTTTTCACCATTTGCTGTTTTAATTAGATCTATTAGGTTAGGATAACACCAAGGGTAGGGGCTTGACTGGATTCTAGACAGCATGTGGGAGGCAAGAAGATCCCATGATAGTGACCTTTAAAGCCTCGAGTTTGATGGATCAATCAAGAGGACAATGCTGAAGTCAGTCCTCAAAAACAGTTTTCACCATTTGCTGTTTTAATTAGATCTATTAGGTTAGGATAACACCAAGGGTACGGGCTTGACTGTATTCTAGACAGCATGTGGGAGGCAAGAAGATCTCATGATAGTGACCTTCAGTGGTGCAAAAAATTGTTCTTTCCTCAGGAGCAACATGCAATATTCACATAGATACATACAAGACTTACAACCATTTCCTCGGAGCGGCGCTCCCAGCCCCCGCATTTTTTGCACCCCTGGACCTTTACCACCTCTCGTTTGATGGATCAATCAAGTGGACAAGGCTGAATGAAGACCTCAAATTTAATTTGATCTCTTAGGTTAAGAACCAACAGCAAGTTTGTAAAGAGGTTTCATGTTGAGGATAACACTGAGAAGCTCCACTATATTCTTGATGGCATGTGGGATGCAAGACAATCCTATGAAGATGACCTTTAAAGTCGAAAGCTGATGAAGTGAACCACAGGGGACTACACTAAATATCTCAAAGAGCACTTTTAACCAATAACTTTACTTATTACAGTGCACAGGGTCAAATATTAAAAAAATATTCCATTTCAGTGGAAATGGTCTCATAATAGCTTTTTATGCTATCAAGATTAAAATACAAACTATCTGCGATGTTAAGTTACCAAGTTCACCCAAAATTAGTACTACCCCATAGGATGGGGTTAATGTTTTAATGGATAATTACAACGCAATCCCACATGTTCCAAGTTTAGAGTTGGTGAAGATAAAAGCTTGTTGCCACTGCCTTTGGTTATAATGCTGCTATTTCGGCAGATAGTGTGAATGACTATGGGGTCACAACACCATTTGTGTGAGTGATGACAACGGGAACCTCTAGCAGAGATAAGGGCGTTGAATACTTAAGCTGGAGTGAAACTTAAACTCCAGGGGAAAAACATTATATGCATTGCTAAAACTACTTTGAAGTTACACAGAAATTGATAGCACGTGAAAAAGCTTATCATTCTCTTTGTAGTAGAAATTGTCTCTGACCTCTGTTTTTCTTTCTCACATGCTCTAAATAATTCTACCTGGCCATACCCCTTTCCGCAATGGATTGATAACACCCCTTCCCCCAGAAAGTGTCTTCAAAACAGTGTCTACCAGTGAAGTTACACAGAAATTGATAGCACATGAAAACGCTTATCATTCTCCTTGTAGTAAAACTTGTCTCTGACCTTTCTCGCAAGCTCTACATAATTATTCCTGGGTACAAGCCATACCTCTTCCCCTAACAGATTTATAACACCCCTACATCCAGAAAAAAATTCTCCCAAAGAGGAGGAATTGACTGCTTTCATGATTCTTGGTGCCAGCATTTGTTTGATGACCATTACATGGTCTTTTACTGTTGATCAAGAATGCATGCCCTTGAATGGTCCGTCTATTCTGTACTTGGGGTGGCCCCTTTCGAGCTTTGCTCTTCTGGCCTTCCCACCCATTTTGATATTGTTTGTATGTGCTATTTAGATGGTTAATAAACTGAACTTATATATACCAGACCTGTGAGTGAGGTTTTGAAAAATGTTGAAATCAGCGTAAATGCTGAAATTTCACAGCCCTGATACACACTGTAATGTGTTGTGCTTTTGTAAAGTGTGTTACTTCAACCAAAAGTCACAGACATGATGTAAGTTTGAAGTGGTAAACTTTGTTGCTGAAGCCGGGTGCTGAAGCTTCCATTTATTCCCAACAAGGGGTTGAGATTTATCAACAGTTTTACATGACAGGCTTCTTTGAGGATGCAATAATAAATGGCATCCTGTAGTCGGGGAGAGAATTAAGCAACCACTCATACATATTCTGCGCCTTTCAATTAGCAGGGTAAAGGCTGTGATTGGATTGAGTCCAGCCTGAGCTTTGTTAAAAATGTCCCATTAACCCCACGGGCACTATCAACCAAGTAATCCATATAGTATCTATGATGCAATTAGCCAATTAGAGACATGGTAAGGAAATCTTGAAGGTGCATAGATATATAGGCTTATTTTGATTGGTTACTCAGAGGGGTACATCATGTCATATCACATAATGAGCCAATCAGATATACTGTAAGAAAAATGGTAGTCCTCAGTGGGTTATTTTGGTCTTTGAACTTACGGGCATGATGATTCATGTTTACAGCAATAAGTATCATTGTTTTGAGCAAAATCAGTCTTGTACCTCCCCTCATCCAACCAAAGTAAAAACATCTGCTCTGTACGTCAAATTATGTTACTTAATTTTGTCTCCCACTATAGGAACATCTATAGACAAATCCGACCAGCCAAATGATGGTCAGAATTGATCCGCCATTACTGGGGGGCCTCCAACCCAAAACCTACCCAAATCTTTTGTACGTCTGTACCACGCTTGATTAAGTAGAATTCAAAAGCTACACTTAATCTGCACATTTGGGTGAATTCAAGCAGGATGCACCCCAGCTATGGCTGCCAGTGAGGTGTTGGAATGTGTAAAATCAGATTGGTGTATAGTTTCTCTTTGAATGACCAGACACTGACTAAATACATTGTAAACAACAGTTATATGACCTAGCATACTGGAATGTTAAAGAGGCATTTTTGTGCCCAATATACAAAATACCATGGAAAGACAGGATATAAGTTGTTAAGGCAAGAAGAGTAAGCACCGAAGTGGGTGGAGTTGCAAATCACATGGCGTCAAAATGAAATCGGTGTGCCTCCTGTCGCTTCTCTATTTCATCTTCTCTCTGAAATGGAAAAGAGATTGCGGGTATTAATGATAACCTTGAATAGCAACATTGCTTCAATTTGCCTGCCTAGTGCTATTCCAGTTGAAATGTTTACTCCTCTGTTGAAGACAGTTTGGGGGCCGTTGTCATTGTTTTATTACTACTTTTCATATGTTGGGCCAAAATTGATTTTTCAGTTTTATAGGTTTAAGGATATCACAGAGAATCACTTCAACTTGTTGTGAAAATTGTCAGTGTCGTATTTCCACCTGAGGGTGCCATTGAGCCATTGAACTTTGTACAGGGGTAAAATGTCAAATTGATGATATTGTGGTAAAAAATCTCACCAATGTGTTCCTTTAGCCATAAGGATTCATAAAAGGTATAGTTTGCTCTATCTGGGATGGATCGTTCAAGAGTTATTAACAAAAAGGTCAAATGTCATTTTTTTGCCTACAGGGGTCAAAAGTGTAAAAAACAATGCACGGATTTGAATGAAAATGGTCTCAAATTGATCTTTTACCAAACCGATTCATATTAAGAATAGTTTGCCCTATCTAGGATCTCTCGTTACCATGGTAACACTCAAATGTAAATCTATGTCCATTCAACTCTATTGAGTCAGGCTAAATTAGGGTGTTACCATGGTAAGAAGTAATCCTGGATATTGCAAACTATTCTCAATATGAATCGGATTGGTGGAAGCATTAATTTGAGACCATTTTCATCGAAATCGGTGCATTTTTTACACTGTAGGCCAAAATATTGACCTTTGACTTTTTGTTAATAACTCCTGAACGATCCATCCCAGATAGCGCAAATTATACCTTTTCTAAATCCTTATGACTAAAGAAATACATTGGCGAGGGTTAATGCAACAATATCATCAATTTGACATTTGACCCCTGTACAAACTTCAATGGCACCCTCAGGTGGAAATATGATACCGACAATTTCACAACAAGTTGGAAGTGATTCTTTGTGATGTCCTTAAACCTATAAAACTGAAAAATCAATTTTGGCCAATAACATGAAGTAGGAGACAACCGCCCCCTGACTATTACCTCTATATTCAAAATTATCCAATGGGTAGTTCTATCTAGAATGTATAACTATAGAAGACCAATTGGAGTGTTCCATAGAGGGGTATAACATATTACAGAGCAAACTGAGAAAAGATGTGTCTTTTAAGACCTTTTCAAAGCCTTTGATGCAATTGAGCAATATATATTGCAATTAATTGTGTTCCAACAGTTTGGAGCAGCAAATTATTGTTTATCTTAAGTAGATATCAATGCTTTTTGCTACTGTAAAAAAATGCCTAAGGTAAATCAGTGGAAATGAAAATTTGTAACACATAACAAAAGTTTTAACAGAATATAAAATTGTACATTGTGAATAAGGATATAGTAAGAATGGTGTACAATGCTACATCAACAAAAAATTAAGGGCCAACAGCATGTTGGGAGCACTTAGCTTCTGTCAAATACTCTTAAGGGTGGGCTAATTTCTAGTAGGCTAAGTATAAAATCTTGAAGAAATTCATGATGTAAAACAATTACACTTATATTTAAATTAAGATTTGCCTTTTTTGTTTACTAAAAACCTAATTTGGTCACCTGACTGCTCCCTAGGCACTGTACAAACAATCAAAGTTTGATAACTAGGATTGAATTATGAAATCGTTACTGTAACTCATCAAAAATATGAACAACAGGAAACAGGAAATTAACTCATCAGACTTGTACACAATCACCATCTGCTGATGGCCATTAAAATGTGCAATATAAATTGGATATAATGATAGTGTTGCTAATATAAGTACCTAAGTAATAAGTACCATTAACCACAGACAACTTCTTAATTGTTTCTCTTCCCGTCACATGAGTTCTGGCTCCATTTGAGGAGGAGGTATTAGTAATTAATTACACATCAACACTATGTGTCATTTTAGTGTCACAAAGATGCACTTTATTTCAATTCACTTTATTATCATATACACTTTGGGGAAGAAAACCCAGTTTTAGATGCAGGAGGAAACTGGAGTACCCGGAGAAAACCTGCGAGGCCGAGTATGGACTGGAAACCAACGCACATTGAAATCGCAGGCCAGGCCGAGGGTCGAACCTTGGACCACTGTGGTGCGAAGCGAGGGAAGACCCACTGCGCTAACCTCCCCGGCTCCATTTGAAAAGTAGTGAGAGTTGAAGTGCGTTTTGGACATTGTGAAGCTGTGCCTCATCCATCTTCCATTGCAAATACTTAACTTTTTTTTTGGTTGGAAATTACGATCACTGTTTGCTTATTGTCACTCACAAAAAAGTAAATCAAAATAGAATTTTGAGGTCCTTGGATTTTGAACTCAATATTCTTAGAATAAAATGTAGGCTGCCTTGAATCACTACCTATCAGGTTTACCTTTTAGGTTGACCTTTTTGGTTGATGAACAACATAGCAACATCCATCCATCTGTCCATCCCTACATTCAGCATGACAGCTGAATGGTAAGTGGTCCTCCCAGCATGAATGGCAGCCCATAATAGAAATAACTAGAATTTTGCAGTTCATAGAATATAATGTGTGGGCTGCCTTACCTATCAGGTTTACCTTTTAGGTTGACATTTTTGTTTGACGTGGGACATAGTAACATCCATCCATCAGGCGCGTAGCCAGCCCGGTGGTTCCGAGGGGGCAATTTCCCGGTAGGCGCAACAAATGTCCCGATCACAAGCAAAAATTTCCCGATCGCAGGGCAAAAGAATCCGAAAAAGGGCCGAATTAACATAGATATCCATGTTTAATTTCCCGATTTCCCCTCAAAACAATTTTCAGAGGGGGCACTCTTCCCCCACCTGGCTACGCCACTGCCATCCATACATCTAGCATGACAGCTGAATGCTAAGTGGTCCTTCCAGCATAACTGGCAGCCCACAATAAAAATAATTAGAATTTTGCAGTTCTCGTCTTTCACGCTCTCTATATTCATAGAATATAACATGTGGGCCGCCTTACCTAACAGGTTTACCTTTTAGGTCAACATTTTTGTTTGATGTGGGACATAGCAACATCCATTCATACAGCCAGCGTGACAGCTGAATGCTAAGTGGTCCTTCCAACATAGCTGGAGGCTCACAAAAAATTTAAAAAAAAAAAAAAATCAAAACTACCTTTTTGAAGAAAAAGATGTTTACATTTCTAAGCAAATTGTCCTAGTTAGCCTAGGTGACCTTTGATCTACAGGGTCACTCTGAAAGCCCCCCAAAACACTCAGACTGTCGCCCCCAACCACGTGCCAAATATCAGCTCCATTTGTCAAAGCAAAAAGAAATGCACAGCCAGACAGACAGAAAACTAGTATTTTAAGTAATATAGAGGTTTTATTCTGGTTTTGTCACAAAAAAACAACAACTTTGAAATAGCTGTGATGCAGTGAATTAACACTTTGCAGTTGATTTTAAATCAACATTTAAATGAAAATAAAACCCCCACCACCTAAAAGTTTTGATTTTTGACTTCCTCTTCCCAGTTTGACTGCGAAATTAATGTAAACTGACCAAATTTATAGTAGAGAACACTTCACACAGAACCCCAAACCCTTCCGGTGCTTTACCTTTTCTTTGAAATGTAGTATAGCTGCAATGACGGCAATGAATACACAGGTACCAACAAGTATACAACCAGTCAGTATAACTGACTGGCCTGGTGTTATTAGAAGCTTACTAGTCCAACTGAAAAAAACAAAGAGAAAAACACAGAGACTAATCAAATGCCAATGCCTATGGTTTATGAGAGGAGGTAAAGTGTTTTTCCCACAATGCAATTCTTCCAATACAATTTTTGCACTAATTGTTACATGAATTTATAGTGACAAAAAGTACCTAAATGAACAGAACTCATCCCAATCTTGCAATTTAAATACTTTTTGTCACTATAAATTCTTGTGACAACCGGTGCATAAGAGTATAAGCAAAATCGAAGAATCAAAGACTCGTAAAATTTCAATGAGCGAAGCTTCACAATATAGTGACATACCGATGTCTTGATCCCGATACCGATGCCTTGAGAGTTGAGCTGATGACATTACCTAGTTGCAAAGTGATTCCCTTGATTGTGTCCCAGTACATCACTGACAAGACAATAAGTGTCTACACACTAGTCACATGTCCATCAAATCAACTCACAAAGCCACAGCAGGTCACATGATTAGTTGTACCCCTTGATGTAGGATTATTGGCTATTGTGCTTTCCTCTTACTATGAAATCACATTCACTAAACCAATTAATTTAAAACTTGTTTCTTTTTCAGGAAGCTAAATTCAGTTTTTGTTTTATTTGAAAAAAAAAATGTTTAAAAGTAATAATTATTTCCAGCCAAAAGGGAAGGCCCTATGTTATCCAAACTTCAAGAGGTAGTTTTAACCAAAATATCTAAAAAATAATTACAAATATTTTTTTTAAGATGATGGTTGTGGTAAAAAAATGGTGGCAGGTTTGCTTTTTTGTACAAGAAATCACATTTTGGGGCTAAAATGTAAGAAAATCAGTATTTAATAATTGCTTAGCAAAAAAACTTTTTAGTTAGTTAAACCAAAGTTTTAAATCCGGGTTTGACCCCGCTAACGGGGGTGGCTGGATACACCTCACACTCAGCAATACTGCTGTGTGAGGATTTTTAATCATGATGTAATACTATCTAACTCTACCATTTATGTTATAGATTTCTGTTTTACACAATATTTAAAGAATCTAGAATTATAGCAAAAAAAAATCACTTTTCAAAAAAAAAAAAAAATCACCCTATTACATTTCACCACAATGAGTATTACCTGGACCCTTTATGTAAAACCCAAAAGGAAATCTAAAAAAAAAAGAGAAAATAATAATTTTGCAAAATTTGCATCCCAAATGCATTTTTTGCCACCAAATATTTCAACCACAATCATCATTTTCTTAAATCTCATATATTTATCCTTCAAATAAAAGTGGTTGTGTTTTGTTCTAACGGGCTAGGGTAACTTGAAAACTACAGCACTTTTTAAAAGTGGAGAAAGAAACACACATCGCATACTAGAACAAGGGGAACATTTATTTAACATGGACATACACAACATGCCTAAGCGTGAACACCATGGAAAAATCCTGGACATCCACGCCTGGGCAGGGAATTGAACCCCGGACCTTTCGCACATAAGGCGAATGCTCTAACCACTAAGCCACCTAGGCTGCCCTGATAAACGGGGCTGTTAACATAACCTAAGTAGTAATGGCTGAGCGATCCGGGTATACAGTACAGACATACACACAAGACACTCCAGTATGCGAGATCATTTCTGATGCTTACCCACCAGTCTAATATACAAGTAATACAAAGTAGGTATGAGACTAGCGCATCGTACACTGGAAGTATTTTGAGGACTGGTAGGTGTCGCCTCCTGCAATCCCTGCAGGCAACACAATAACCACTACAGACTATGGAATTGGTTTATTACAAAATTATTCCGTTTACACATTTTAAGTTGAGAATTAACACACATAAAAGCAGTGCAACCATGCAAAAAATAGGTTTTTCACATTTTGAGGGTGCACTCTTCAAAATAAGCCTGTGTGTCGCTTCAAGTACATTGCCCCTTTTCTTTGCATGCAAACACTACCATCTCTGCTACAGGTGTTATACTTACTCTCCTGAGTTATCCAATGGTTTGGGTATAACTATCAGCTGAGAATTGGGTATGATGGAGGTGAATGTACGGATTCTTTTGTTCTGAAAAATAAATGAGAAACCACGGAATGTATCAAACAATATCACATTCAAACATTGGATGCTGTTCAGGTAACATTCTAGTTCTAGAATTAAAGACACTGTACCTGCACGCACTGCACCAATATGTTTCAAAGTTAACAATCTTTTTTTGTCTTTGTTAATAATATGGGAATGTATCTTCTGTATCATGTGATATATTCCATTAATGGAATAAAAGCACATGATATAGCAGAGGGTATAATGTGAAGGTATAATGCAATTATGCCCTGCGACCCTTTCATGGCAAAAGGGTGTAACTTGAGTTACACCCTTTTGCCTTGAAAGGGTCACCCTGCAAAACCAATGCATTATAGGATACATTTTTCTTTTTAAATGTTGCACCTAAGTAATGCTAAAAATATTTTTTTTAAAATATGTATCCCATAATGCATTGTTTTTGCAGGACAACCTTTTCAAGGCAAAAGGGTGTAACTCGAGTTACACTCTTTTGCCATAAAAGGGCGGCCTATAGTCACAGACCGTTGAACTGACTCTGTTCAGTCTCTCCGCCAACGTTGCAAAAACCTACTTGTTCTGACTGCACTCTGGCATATTAACAACAGGATTTCCTCACAAGGTATGTATCAAAGAATGTCTTATAAACATCACAAAATATTCTACCAACCTTTTCATCTGCTGATATGGGTGATGGTACTCCTACACTCAAGTAGTCCACAAAGTTGGGGTTTTGTCCAAGACCCATGACTGCATGGGGAAGCTGCAGCGCCAGGTATGATGACTGTGGTAGCTGGGCAGCTGAAATCAACATTGACATCATGGGACTTGTTATAATAAGTGTGCCATATTTGTTACACAACAAGCAAAAACATGTTTGATTTCCTGAAGGGGCACAACCCAAATTGATTATATAAAAGTTTCCTTCTTAATTGAATGATCTTGACCCCAATACTCTATCTGTAAAGTTTCATGTCAAAAAAAAAAAAAAAAAAAACCCCTTTTCTTTGCATGCAAACACTACCATCTCTGCTACAGGTGTTATACTTACTCTCCTGAGTTATCCAATGGTTTGGGTATAACTATCAGCTGAGAATTGGGTATGATGGAGGTGAATGTACGGATTCTTTTGTTCTGAAAAATAAATGAGAAACCACGGAATGTATCAAACAATATCACATTCAAACATTGGATGCTGTTCAGGTAACATTCTAGTTCTAGAATTAAAGACACTGTACCTGCACGCACTGCACCAATATGTTTCAAAGTTAACAATCTTTTTTTGTCTTTGTTAATAATATGGGAATGTATCTTCTGTATCATGTGATATATTCCATTAATGGAATAAAAGCACATGATATAGCAGAGGGTATAATGTGAAGGTATAATGCAATTATGCCCTGCGACCCTTTCATGGCAAAAGGGTGTAACTTGAGTTACACTCTTTTGCCATAAAAGGGCGGCCTATAGTCACAGACCGTTGAACTGACTCTGTTCAGTCTCTCCGCCAACGTTGCAAAAACCTACTTGTTCTGACTGCACTCTGGCATATTAACAACAGGATTTCCTCACAAGGTATGTATCAAAGAATGTCTTATAAACATCACAAAATATTCTACCAACCTTTTCATCTGCTGATATGGGTGATGGTACTCCTACACTCAAGTAGTCCACAAAGTTGGGGTTTTGTCCAAGACCCATGACTGCATGGGGAAGCTGCAGCGCCAGGTATGATGACTGTGGTAGCTGGGCAGCTGAAATCAACATTGACATCATGGGACTTGTTATAATAAGTGTGCCATATTTGTTACACAACAAGCAAAAACATGTTTGATTTCCTGAAGGGGCACAACCCAAATTGATTATATAAAAGTTTCCTTCTTAATTGAATGATCTTGACCCCAATACTCTATCTGTAAAGTTTCATGTCAATAATTCAATCTGTTTTGAATGAGGGCTAAAAACATGATTTTTTAAGTCCCACAGAATTTTTCTGTGTGTTCATTTTTGGTGAAATTTGTGATTTTGGGGCAGCAATTATTTCATACCTATCTGAAAGATACATTCCCCTTGTTCAGCAAGTTAAACTTGTGAGGTTTCAACTTTTCAAAATTTCACTTTTTACCGTAGAGTTACTGATAAAACTCATGCAAAATATTTAAATTGTAACCATATTTGGCCAAAAAAAATCAAGTTTGTTTCCAGTGGGTAATCCAAAAACCTAAAGGTGAAATGAGCTTTTTTATTTTTTTAATTTTTTTTAAAAGGATTTTCCCAGAAATGGCTGAAATCGGCCAAATGGCAAGTCAAAACAGTTGCAAATCATATTTGACTGTCAAATTATTAGTTTATAAAACAAAAAATATCAATTTGGGATCACTTTTGTAAATATGAAATTTTCTATTTCGGAGGCATTTTTATTTTAAAAATTTTCTCAGTACGGTAAATAAAAAAAAACCCCAAAATGCGGTAAAAATGGTGCCAAAATCAAAATGTGTGCGGCCTACTGGAAACAAACTTGTCTTTTTTTGCCTTTGATGGATATTTTAACATTTAGAAAAGGTATTATATAGTCAGGGACAGAATTAGCCGACCAATTGCGCGTATGTCAATCAGCGTGGCGCAGACCGCGATTGGTTTAAATGTGTTTAAATGTGTTTGAACAAAATATGATTTAAAATGTCAAAACATGCCCTATTTGAGTCGGGTTTTCGACTCACAGACATAATTCATGTAAGTAAACTTTCTGTTTCAATAAGCTTTAAATGTTCACAGATTATTCTTCACGGCCGACATTTGTTCAGCACCGTCAAATTACGTCAGACGCGCAATTGGTCGCCTTATTCTGTCCCTGACTATAAAACTAATTAGAACCCCAGGAGCAATTAGTGGAAGAATATACACCCCTATTGTAAAGACAAAGGCAATTTGAAATGTTAACAAGAAGATCTGCCTTTTCGACCTACCCATGCTTCTTTGCCTCCCTCCATTTGAGCTGGTGGTATCATAGTGGATTTGTGGACCAGGTTGATTTACTCCGTATGTCTGTGCAATCACAATAAATAAGAAAATAACATCGTTTCAGGTAGGATATTGATGAAGATTTTATATTCTTCCAATTCTTATCAGTTTGCTCTCATCTTTTTAGATTAAAGCGGCACTGGCACATTTTCACAAAATATGAAATTTCTTCAATTTGCTCTCTAATGATAGTCTAGGCCATTGGAAGAATAGAGATACATTTTACACATAAAAATAACATACTCAAAAACAGATAAGAACGTTAATAAGAGATAAATACATCCAGGTAATTTGTAGGCTAACTTTTAAGTTCTCCATAACTTTAATCAACAAATGTGTATATTACATGAATATCATAGACTCGTACTCATTGGTATTAAAGCCTCAAAGGTCCCAGACCGGTCAAACAGGGTGCATGCCGTGGGAAACATGCATACGGCGTGCATTTTGTTGTATTAAATGCCATTTCTGTCATCTGCTGAAATAATGTCGCCGGCGACATTAATTATAAAATCATTCTGTTTACCCAGATTTGGTCTTAATCATTTTGAGTGAGGGCTAATGTATATAAAAGCTTCATAACCATGCAAAAATATCAATTTTGAAAAATCTTGAGGGCGCATTATTTTTCAAATGTGCCTGTCAGGCGGCGAAGGTCATTAATATTTCGTTACTGAAGTTGGGATTTAGAGGTTGCGAAATATACGTTAGACCAATGGCGACATATCCGCTAAAATCGACTCACTTGGCCAACCCAATTACATTTAATCTACCAAACAGACCTCTACACGTTTTGGCATATAGCTAGAAAACGCTATTTTAAGCAACTTTTCTCATCCAACAAAAAATGTTGGATGAAGAAATTTTGAGAAAAAAGCATTTGAAATTTGAATATTTTGGGGATTTTTAGTTTCAAACAGTTTCAAATTTGCCGTTGCCTTCCTCTCTTCACCAGACTACAAGCAGTTGATTGCGTGGAAAGAGATTAATAGTAGTGTAGTGGATGTTTT
The DNA here is from genome assembly GCA_023653785.1 of Ophioderma brevispina. Taxonomy (NCBI): domain Eukaryota; kingdom Metazoa; phylum Echinodermata; class Ophiuroidea; order Amphilepidida; family Ophiodermatidae; genus Ophioderma; species Ophioderma brevispina. The sequence goes on from JAMKCH010013165.1 coordinate 48,321, forward strand.
GTTACAGAGATGGACAAGTATATTAGCTCGTCACCCATCGCCAAAGATTTTTGCCCATCACCGAGCCGGGTCACCGAGTCCGAGCCGGCCGAGTAGTGATTTGTATACATTCGCATTCTATTCAACATCGCAAATAAAGCTACAAAACGATTATAAAATCTGAAACAAAAGCCAGAGCCTGGACAGGAGAGGATTGTTGTGCAGGTGCATGTATAATGCTGTTGCATGGGAGCTGCTGCAGCACCATGGCACTGCCATACATGACTGCATGTCATGCACGTGCTGTGATGCTGTGGCCCTTGCGGGCAGCCTATGCAGAATCTCACACCATTCAAGGCTCGGACTGGTCATTGTTCGTGGAAATGCAATTGCTCAAATGCCGCTGTGTATTATGACTGTGTTTGGGATTTCATAACTATAGCATTGGTTTATGGCTGTCACTGTTAGTCTACTGTTAAACCAGGCTGAACCAGCATTCAGCAACGCCATACAACACTGTACATCTAACAAGTGTAAGTTCGGTACACGAAAGCTTGGTCCTGGACACAGCCAGAGCTACGGCCCCACCAAACGAGGAATATTTGTCACAGCAACCTCGGAATGAACTACGTGGACTAGTAATGCATCATACTTGCATTGCAAGCAGGTGAATAGGCAGTCATGCATCATAGCTCCAGTCAAAACACAAGTAAGAAAGGTGCGTGACCGATCATTCATGGTCGATTTTCATGTAGGTTTCAGGAGTCTTGGTTTGGCCACCTGTGACGTCAGTGACATTGACCACAACTCACTGACGAATAAAGCTTGTAAATGCGATGGGTATGTTGGTCAACTCTGACCATCAGGGGCAAAAACAATGATAATGCTGGGGGTCTCCCGCACAGGAATCAAATCCGGATCAAATACCGAAAAACATCCAGATTAAAAATTGAGTCAAATCAGTCAGCACTTGGATATATGAGAAGCAAAATGTGCACTAAATTTAGAGAATAAAGCTAAGATTTCGGGAGCCCTCTCTCTTACAACAATTGAACCAAAAGGCAATACCATTATTAAGTGGAAGAACAGGCTGGAGGTACAGTTCTTCCAAGTAAAATAATAATGGTTTTTTTTTTTTTAAAATTTGAAATTATTGGGACGTACTACCTCGTCCCCCCGACTTACATAAAAAATGGACATATTTATAATATCAATCGGAACTGTAAACATTAGTAATCCCGTACTTGTGACAAATCTTACATGCAAATTCGGTTTGGTCGCATCTGTAAGAAAGTCGCAATTTTGTATTTTCTGTCTGTAACGGACAGAATATGGCAGCACAGTAGCATATGGGGGGACAGTGGGAAACGAGCAAATTGCTAATAACACAAAACCGCAAAAGATCGGTGATCGCTCCAAATTTTGAGAAAGCTTTTCTCAAGGATATGTAGTGATCAAGAATAAAAACAGAAGGGGTTGAAATCACAGAAACTGTACCTTTTAAACAGCTTATCATTGTATAAAGGTCATCTCTAACCAATTTTGGGATACTTTCAACAAGAAAGGAGCTGCCACCACCAGTGACAACAACGAACAACCCGTTGAACGCAACATTCATGACTCAACGAGACGCAACATGCAGGCGCACGCGAGCGTAGCCAAAACGCGTATGAAACAAGCGCTTCTAACCTAAAAATAACATCCAATAAGCAGCGCGTACACCTGGGTTCAATTGTCGAAAATGAACACGGGTATATCAGCACTCAAGAAATTTTCATGTTCTGTAACGTAGTGATATTGTGAGGAAATGCTAAAATTTAGCGATTAAAATTATACTGGTGTATTTAAAATTGAATTAAATAACATTCTATTCAGCAGTGATGGTGATGGTGAGTGCTCTTGCTAAATGGTACCTTTAAAACTGGAATTTTGGTTTTTGCACGCAAAAATGAAGTGATTTCTTCGGTGCAAATTGCACGCTAGTAAAATTGTTGCAAAAATTCTGGTATCTTGGGTAAGATTTTGATGTGGAATTTTTTTTGGAGCCTTTAAATGCATAATTAAGATTTCCTGTTATTGATTTTTTTTTTCAGTCGAGTATGTATCATATATATTAGGGATAGATTCCAAACCTGATGATTCTCACTGCAGAAGGTTGGGTAGTGACTCAGTCTGAGAACTGGGTCTAGTTGAAGCAGGGTTTCAGTTAAGTTGTAAACTGTATACCTTAAAAGTTTTTTTGTTCTGGATTAAATCCAGGTAGACTGATATTTAGTATTCTTTAAATATAAAGCCACACCGTCAACTGATGAACTTAGACGTAGGATTTTATTAGCATTTGTTTTGGTTAGATCCACGGAGTTGGTTGTAATCATACCAGCATGGAGTTTTACAGCTGTTGAAGAGTCACAGGCTGTTCTTTAGCCGTTTATGATATGCGCATCGCTTAAACACAATTGCGTTGCCCGTCGTGAAGTGGTCCCTGTGGACCGGAATGCTGAGATAACTGACCTTCACCGCCTGGATGCCTTGTGTTGCTATTTAAGTGACGGCCTTCAAACAATGGGGAGGGGTCTTAAAAATCGGGGAAGAGGGCACCACCCTTGGCCAAAGTGCAACCCACTTTGCAAGTAGAGTGAATAATGGGAAGCCAGCTTTCCCCTCTGGACTATTAGAGCTACATTTTCTTGATGAATAGTCAGCAGAAATGGTTCATTTGTATCAATATTCAGGGTCACAATTCTCTGCAACTCATAAACAAGGAGGTACTCGAACCAAGTCTCGCCTGCTTTCGCCATAGATGTAAGACAAAGAGTAGCAGACCAGATTTTAACTGTTATGAATACAGGGGTGTTCCCAAAAAGGTTGTGCAAGCAGATACAGTGGAGAGATTGCAGATATACCTCACACAAACCCACACAACCCTCCCCAACACCCGAAACAACAACCCCAAAAACAGGCAACACCCCACCCCCAAACAACACCCAGCAACAAAACACCCCAACACCTCGCAACACCCCACTCCCTCCCAACACCCTGCCAAAACACCCCACCACTCGACCATTACACCCCTCGCCCACACCCCCCCCCATGCATTCCCTCATACACCACACCCCCCCAACATAACCACTCCCAAAACACCCCCTCCCACAACACACCGGAACACCCCCTCCCTCAACACACCGGAACACCCCACCCCTCCCAAACATCCCCGCCAACACCCGACCCCTACCAAAACCTGCAACACCCCATTCCCCAACCACCCGCACCCCCACCCAGCTCACAACACCCAACCCCCTCCCCAACACCCCGCAAACACACCACCACAACCACATCCACAATACCCCGCAACCCCCAACCCTCCCCAACACACGCCAAAACCCCAACCCCCTCCACCAACCCATGCAAAACACAACCCCTCCCCAACACCCTGAACAACACGCACCCCTACCAACACCCGCAAACCACCTAACCACCCTCCAAACACCCCGCAACACCCCCCCCCTCCCCCAACACACCGGCAAAACCCCACCCCCTCCCCAAACACCCCGCAACACCCCACCCCTACCCCCAAAACCAGCCAACACCCAACACCCACAAACCCATCCCCCACCCAACACCCCGCAACACCCTACCCCTCCCCCAACACCCGCAACACCCCAACCCCCTCCCCAACACCCAGCAAAAACCACCAACTCCCAAACCTCCGCAACCACCCCACCCCTCCCCAAAACCCCGCCGCAACGAAACACTCCAACCCTCCCCCAACAACACCGGCACACCCCTCCCCCAACACACCGGACACCCCACCCCCCCCAAACACAGCACACCCCCATTCCCAACACCCCGCAACCCAACCCTCCCCCAACAACCAAAACCCTCACCAACAACCTGCAACACCCCACCCCCTCCCCAACACCCGCTCAACACCCCACCCCCTCCCCAACAACCCGCAAAAAACCCCACCCCTCCCCAACCCGCAAAAACCACACCCCCTCCCCAACACCCTGCAACACCTCACCCATCCCAACTACCCTCACACCCTAACCCCTCCACAACACCACCAACAACCACCCATCCCCAACACCCTACTCCCTCTCCTCCTCCTCCCCCTATCAACACCAAACCCCCTCCCCAAACACCCCGCAAAACCTCATCCCCCTCCCCAACACACCGCAACACCTCATCCCCTACCCCAACACCCACAACACCTCATCCCCCTCCCCAATTCCACACCCAACACTAATCCCCTCCAAACACCCCAGCAACACCCCAACCCCTCCCGAACACTCTGCAACACTATCCCCTCCCCAAACCACCGCGCGCAACAATATTCCCCACACCAACCACCTCACCCCTCCCCAATCCACCCACCCCCTCCTTCAAACCACTGCAACACCCCCATCCCCAAACACCCCAACCACACCCGCAACACCCCCCCCTAACCAACCACCCCGCAATACCCCACCCCGCAACACCCCACCCCCTCCCCAACAACACGCAACCCAACACCCCGCAACCGCCACCCCAACACCCCGCAATACCCCACCCCTCAAACACCCCACAAAACACCCACAAAACCCTCCCAACACCCTGCAACACCCGACCCCTTCCTAAACACCCCACCCCTTCCACCCAACACCCCACCCCCTGGCCAAAACTCCTCCCATACCAACCCCTACTCCCTCTCATTACACCCCACGGCTCTCATGGTTACACAGAATTTGGCATTATCCATGTTACTTGTTTAGCGAGTTTAGAGGCAATACGATATAAATTAGATCAATTTGAAATCACAAAAATACCGGTTTAATGGCCCCATACAATTTGACCTAACTATTGATCACATAAAAGAGGTATGGCAGAAGCTTAATGTAGCAAAGAATTTTGCCTACCGTGTACCGTTCAGCAATAAGCATGTATGCCATATTTAATTAGCTCATTGCATACCTAAGCCGCAAATATCACATACATTTCAAATGGCAAAAAAAAAAAGATTGCGCACCAATATAGGCTTTCATGCAGGGATGGAATTTTGTATCCGTGTTAACGTTTTAAAAATATATCAATTACGCAGATGTTGATGTATATTTAATTAGTCATGTGAAGACGAATTAACCCAAATACGCCAAAATCTAATCAGGCGGAGAAAAACTACTCAACCCGCTTCCTTACACCTAGTTACATCATTAGATGCCTTATGGAACTCTAATATAACTTGTACACAAGACTTTTTTTCTTCAAATATGCAAATATACTAGACACTTAATTGCATATTTTACACCAAAAGGCCACTTTGACACCAATTTGATTCACTCCAAAAAAAGATGCATGCATATATTATTCATGCAGGCGAAGGAATTTTGCCTACTCCGAGTACGGTTCAGACGATAAAGTAATTACGCCATATTTAATTAGCTCATTTGCATACTAAGCCGCATGTATCACACACTTTCAAATGCAAAAAGATGCGCACCATGATAGGCTTTCAGCAGCGAGAGGAATTTTCTGTATCCAATGTACCGTTTCAAAATTTATACCAATTACGCTGATTTTGCATATTAATTAGGCTCATTTGCAGACTTATTTTGCCCGAAATACGCCCGAAATCTAATCAGCGAGAATCTCCACGAAAGATCCTTCCAACAAGTTACATCATCATACGCCTACGGAACTCCAGAAAACTTGTCCACAAGACTTACGGGAAAATTTTCGTAAATTATGCAAATTAGATACTTAATGGCAGTTTTTTACGCCCAAAATCTAATCAGGTCGAGAATGCTGGACCGCTTCTTCCACCAAGTTACCATCACCGTAGCCCTTACAGAACTCCAGATAAATCGTACACAAGCACGTGAACACGGGCGGCGGGAAGACAGCCTGACAGACGGCGGACGGCCGGACGACAGACAGACAGACAGGACAGGACAGACCAGAAAAGTGATTACAAGTCTCGGCGAACAAAGTTCAGGCGAGACAAAAAAGACTATTCCGTGATTGCATGACATGTTTTAAGAACACCCAGGACTGTTCTAATTTTTCTTTAGAAAGACATAAATATTACTGATTTCACGCTTGTTTTCAAAAAGCCTAAGGACTGGTACTTACATTATCTTCCATTAGGCACAGCTACTCTTGGCAGGGCACTCAAAACCACTGAGGACTGTTTGGAGTTGAAACCAAAAACTTTTTATATACTAACATAGATGCATATTTCACCAATATACTGCATTGTCTATAAACAGGCGCTTCCCATTTGAACTAGTCTATTATTAATTAAAGGGGTATTTCGCGATCCCCAGCCTCGTCCCCCCGACTCTATCTAAAAATGTTGAGATTTTTTCTAACATCTGAACCGTTAGCCCTTAGTAATCACCTTGTGCCCAATCTTACGAGCTCAAATTCGGCGCATCTGTAAGAAATTCGCAATGTATGTACAAATTACAGCACAGTAGGCTATGGGACTGTGGGAACCGAGCAATTGCTCACAACACAAAACCGCAAGATCGGGATCACTCAAATTTTGAGAATAATAAATACGATTTATTCAAGGGTATCTAGTGATCAATGAATAAAATTGAGGTGCTGAAATATGATAATGATAATAGCACTCATAAAGTTCGCCATCTCAACTGTTATGTTTTATCCCGGATATTATACACATTATTGACAATCCCTTCCTGTAACCCCCGGTCCTGTCCTGTGTTTGTTTGTCCTGTCTTGTTTTGTTTTTTGTCCCGCCTTTGATGGCACACAATAAGTTCCACTTTCTACGGGGTGGGGTCAATCTTAAAGTTCATTTGAGCTTATGGCCTCTCCCCCACACCATCATTCTTCCCCACCTCATTATTCATTATTTTCAACTGTTTTATTCTCTTTCTATAAATGTTTTGTGTTAATGACCAAATCTTTACTGTATTACAACTCACGTAATAATAATCTATAATTATTAGTAGATTTAAATTTGATGCTTATTTATTCATTATAGTATACTGCATATACTAGCTGTATATTTCTCCATTGTTTAAACACTATAATTCGATAACGTTATTGTATTGTCATTATGTATAATCATGGAAGATGAGGTGTGAATAAAAATGTCTAACTGTCTAACTGTCTAACTGAAATCACGAAATGCACCTTTAACATATCATCGAAAAAAGTAGAACGACTATTCTTTGGCATTTGACGGTGTAAGAAGCCCACAAGATACTGGACACAGATGAGAGTCATGGCCAACGATGTCTTGATGTCATATGTTTTGGGTTTTGCTTACTTACCCTGTACTGTGACAAAGTATGCCATCAATGGAGAACTGGTTTTCTAATAGGTACGTCTGTGGCAGGGAATCTGGGTTTGGTTGGCTCACAACAATTATATCCAGTAAACCCTGGGAAAGACAACAAAAAGTGATTGAAATGAATTTAGTAAAAATAATCTTTTCTGCCATCAAGGATGACTTGACTGGAATTTCTTGGCAAATTTTTTGCCTCATCTTATAAGGTACCTCTTGTTGAATATTTGGCAAAATAAAGAATGAAGAATTGGTCACTTTCTGGGGTTTGCCCCCAAAATTCACAAAACATCCCATTGACTTTATGTACAAAACTTGCGGTGGCCCACCTAAAAACTTTTTGGATTTAATTTATACCTAACAGAGAATGTTTCTAGTCTAATTGAACATTTTAAGATTTGGTAGAAAATCTGCTCAACATGAGGGGCATTTGATGCACCCTAATGGGAATATTGAGTTTCAATATGTAGTCAATGATGAACTATTCATAGGTGGTGTCTCAAGTGCTGTATGGTGGGAACCTGAATGTTGTAACGTGTTACTTTTTCCCACAAAGATACATTTATGTACTTGTACACCTAAGGCAAAAAAAAAAAAGAAATTGTGTGTTGCCCTCAGCGACCGACCAAATTCCCGAAATCTTAGGGTGGTCGGTATTTTTTTTTTTAGTCTTGAGTTTGTCTATTTTACCTGTTTTCCAGTTGATAAATGTGTAACAAAGCCAACAAAATGGAAAATCACAACGAGTAGCTCGGATTTAACTCCTTGCACGGGCCAGGGATGTGGGGGCCTTGTTTAAAAAAACGCAGAAATTGGGGGAACTTTCCGTCTACAGAGCAATCTTAGTTCTACCTGTCATTGTGAGGTTTCAATTGGACAGACATGACAGCATTTTCGCTACCACTAAACAACTATTTAAGAGGGCCTGCTGTGACCCAAAAAATCTTAACGGATTTAACATTTTCAGGAAACCGAAAGGTGAATAACCATATTTTTACCTCAATCACTTGCTACCAAGTTACAGGATTGGAAATTCCGCTTGCGATGCATGTGAAGAATCTTCCTTACTATTATACCGTGTGCCTTCTCTACCCGATGTTCTTCGATGAAGTTTGCGTCCGATTTTGTCCGAATAGCTATCATATGGCAATCTACAGTCGCCATATTAAATAGTACTTTGTTTCATTAACTTTATAGGTTTATTTGATCCTTGAAAACTACTGGATGGTTTGGATTGAAATTCGGTGCAAATGCTTTCGATGTGCCTGAAATCTAGCAATGGCTAAAATTAACATCATACCTATAGGCACAGTTCAAAACAAACATTACACATCGCAATGGATGGCTCTCATAGCCTTCGTGATGGGAATGCTGGGGTTAAAGTTCGCGAAAATGCCTTTCAACATAGTTTCCATTCCCAGTCGTTTAAGAAATAAATGAAACAGTGGAAAAAAATGTGATTTTTACCGATTTTTTTCCTGACATTTTTTTTTTGACATGGACACGATCACGATGGAATCCTACGGTAGCTACGCATTGAGTGTACAGCTTTGAAAGGTTGTGAGGTGGTTTTCAGCTGTGTTTAGCTGGATTTTACATGAATAGCAATCACTTTCTGGAGAAATGAGCTGGGGAAATGAGTTAAACAAAAAAACAAAACAAAAAAAAAAACAAGAAACCCGACCGACCGACCTTCCTGATTTTACTGGGGAGGGCAACACAACAATTTTTTTTGGCCTAATCGATCCTAATAGACCTTTTCAAATAAATGTCAGAAACGTTCAGAGTAAAATACAATGTACACAATCCTTATATGCTTGCGTACATACGCAAGCGCTTACCAATGATGTGCAATACGCAAAGGTGAATTAAGCGCAAGTGCTGCGTCCAACAGTTGTGTGTGATGACCCTTTAGGACGCTTATCGGGGGTCATCAAGTTCGGTCAACTTCGTTTTGAAAAGGTCTATTGAGGAATACAACCACCGAAGATACAATAAAGAATGTTGGAGCATTTATCATGATATTACTGCAGGGGATTTTTTTTGTGGCACTGGCTTTGGTTTAAATGCATGTTTAAACAGTTTTTTTTTTCATTTAAACATTCAGGCCATCAAATAGTTGCCGACTTCCCCCGAATGGGGTGAGATGCTTCTCACAATAGGCAGGTCTAGATGCCATACTAGAGGCATATGCTTGTACTTGTAAGTCTTTTGCACAGCTGTTTTATATATATGCACAAAACAACACACTTTTGGTTTGGGATAATGATTATTTCCAAAAGTGATCCTCAATAATTCTCAAAAACAATTCTAATTGCGCAAATATAAACTCATAAGTATGCGATGTTCCCTTGACAACAAAATCATGGTGCATACATGTGTGTGCAATTATCAATAAGATTCTTGTGCTTGTTGGTACCACCCAACTTATTTCCATAAATAGATGCCCAAAATTTTCCCATTTCAAAAATGATTCAGACTATATAGTATTATTTTTTCCAGTCATCTTACAACAGTCATTAGGTCTCATTTTCCTAGTACTTACTGTATTTGTGAGATCAATTAAAGAAGCCAATACAGGTCCTTTAATCTTCCGGACTTCATCACTTGGCCACTCCGGTTCCAAAGAGTTCCCGCCAGAATTTTGGAATACGACTAATGCTCTTTCTTTTTCACTGGGAAAATAAGAATGATTGTAACTAAATATAAGTATAACCTTCTTTAGTAGTTGGAATTTGAAATTAAATGGGGCATAAAGTATCAAGCTAAATTCTACTGAGTAAAGTGTTGTTAATATGAATGCATGTAAGCCTGATAATCTTACTAAATTCTTAAGGATACATATGCTCTATACACTATGCTCCTTGAGTTTTATTGAGTGGCTGTATCTCAAAAGAGAAGCACTGCCTACATAACAGCACATAGTGCGATCTGTCAGTGATCACACCACCAGCAAACAAACCAAAATTGTTTCTTTCTCCACAACATCGCTATTTTGATGGGAGTTCAGGCTCGCTTTATATTTGTCAACCCTTCTTAATAATAATTCTCTTCTAATTACACTTTTAGAAGAAATCAAACCTGAATTTGATGTGAAATTCCCTGGAACAAATTATTGAAGACTGAGTGGACAAAAGGAAATAGCCTCACCTCACACAAAAATCAGTAAAATATCAAGTTTATTTACATGCTATGATTATGATTGTAACCAATATCTATTGAAATGTTACACCAAGTTCAGCATCAAATTTGACAATTGTTTCAGTTCAGATCATTTTTTTGATGTACCAAATATCTTAATCAATTTCTTATTAGTTGATTCCCTTAATTTTGCAGTGATCTGAATGATGGATTTTTTAAGATTAGAAAATAAGAACAGTATACCAGAGGCATCGGCTCGGGGTTAATCGGGTGTATGATGCAATGTGGGTATTGGTTGCACTTGAATTGCTGCTCAAACGTTGTACCACCACCCCTAAAAATTTTACAGGAAACATTCTTTATGGCCTTACTCTAACAGATACATTAACCCTAGGGCAAAAAAAATGGTTATATGTAGAACTTCAAAGGAGGGGTACATATGGGTTAATGATCATTCCTTCAAATCTAGAGTGACATTAGAAGTCATCACATTACCCCTCTGTGATTTGCTGTAGAATGCAGACAAAATCCGGGAAGTTATCTAGATTGACATCGCCGGCTCTCAGTGTCATGGGAATGTCAATTGTGTTGCTGAGCTGTTGAGTGGGCGGAACAAATCCCCACTGTTGACTGTCGAAAATTAGGTCTGTGGAATCCAAAAGTTTTACCCACTGCAAGAAATAACAAGTAGTATCATTTTGGAGTTATTTTTACAAGATCAAATTGAGATTATTTTTGCAACTATAATCATCAGTTTGTGAGAAAATTGAATAAAAGATTAGAGCAAGATGCACTTTTCATTGTTAAGTCCTATCTTGCATTCAAATTAAGAGCATAATTCAAAGCAACCGCTTACTGCACTGCTCCATACTAACATCTTACAGTACAGCCCATGTCACCTCTAAATGTCACTGAAAAGATGGAACAAAGACCACTGCCCACTGCTTTCACGGGCCATGATTTTAAATTAGGGGATCACTCATGGATTTTCATGAGTAAATGCTTGTTTTGGCCTGAGGGCAGGCCGGCGCTGGGCGTCGCGAAAACCCCGTTCACACATCATTATTTTGCATGTTTGTACCTTAAATCCTCCAAAATCAGCTGCAAAGACACTCTTTTCATGTCATGTTTTTGTCTTCTTCACACTTGAGAAAAACAGCACGATCGATGTATCAAATGGGATGTTCCATTACAGAATAGGGGTGTGCTTCGAATGTGCACTAACATGCAAAATATTTGAAGGCATGTTTTGTGTTTTATTCAACACATTTTCCAAAAAATACATTTTTTTGATTAATAGTCAAGTATATTGGGCTTCAATATTTATTTTGAGACAATAATAGCCGTAGCAACCATGCTCATTGTACACACGTCTACCTATTTCTATATGCCCACCCAAAAAGTGATCAGAAATCGATTACTGCAGGGCATTAAACGTTGCTTAAGACTGGCTCTCAACCAATGACAAACGCGTAAATATCCTAATGATGCCCTCGGGCTAAATCAAGCGTTTACTCATGAAAATCCAAGAGTAAACCCCTATGTAAGTTGCTTCAAGCATGCCAAGAGACCAGGTACTAATTTGTCAGAATTTGGGAATAACTTCCTACCTTCCCATATGGACTAATACTCCAGGAAATCTGGACATTTTATACTACAAACTTGGAAGTAATCGCAACAGAATTTATTTCATGACAACGCATGTCAATAAGCAACCCCCCCCCCCCCCCAGAACACCATACTGAAAGTCCTCAAAAATCCCTGTAGGGAATATTGTAAAATAAGGGGGTTAAAATTAGTACAGCGGTAAATTTGAAATCAGGTCAAACTGTGTTTAAATGTACATCAATGTATTTGTCTTGTTATAAGGATTAAAAAAGGTATAGTTTGTCTAGATTTTGACTGTTAGTTACACAAGTACAGCCCTATTAAAGGTCCATGGCCCGATCGCTAATAGCCTCGTCCCAAGAACCCCAGATTTTACCGGAAGTGATCAAAATTTTGGTATTAGAAGAAAGCTACTATTTTCTATTTACCCTGTGAAATTATTAGGGCTAAAGGATGATTGGTTTGAGAGTTATGAGCAAAAGTTTTTGGTCGACCAATATTAGTTTTACACAGTACTCTAAAAATCACGTTTCTAGCTGGCATATTAAAACGGATTGAACTATTGGCGCGAAATTTTACAGATGGAGTTTTTGGGTGAAGGCCATTCTATCAAGATGAAAACTTTATATACTTAAATCGGACCATCCCCCCTTTAAGGTCATCCTGGGTAAAAATTACCCAAACAAATGTTAGGATCCAAAAGTATACTACTATACTGTGGGTGACATTTGGTTGCATAAACAAGGGGCAAAATGTAACAAAGGTCTACATGGTCTATGGGAGTCGCCAAGACTTGCCCAGAATTTTGCACACGGAGCTGTCACCAAAAGAGTTAACATCCATTATCTGTTTCAGTATGACCAGAGGGATCATTTGCCACATTGCCATAGTAAGTGCCATTGTCTGACTTGAAGGCTTTGCCAGTTTTGATTTACTTGTCGTCATCTTCTTTTTTGACGGTGTTCTTGCTCAAAGGATGGCTGGCACTAGCTGATGGACAATCTCACAAAGGACTGTGTCATGTCTCCAGTTAAACCTTCCTGATCGTAATGAGCACCGGCAACAGTTGAATATATGCATCATAGGGCAGTTGTTATATCCACACAGAGCACACAGTCCAAGAGCATGTTTATTCCATGTCCTCACATTGACTTGGTGTATAAAGTGTATCCTGTATAGCTTTTAGGCAGAATTTAAGCATTTCTGGTGACCAGGAGTAAAGGAGCTTATTCCATGTGATGTGCATTCGCATTGCCATCTCCCAACATCATTATCTACCTTTACTGTACAGGGTTACCAACATCTGTTCCTAAGACACTCTTTCACAAGTGTAGACAGGGCATTTCTGTGTTCTTGTTCAACTGGTCAGTGCGTTTCCCAGACTTGATGTAACTGAGGCCATATCGGCTATGCTGCCCTTTGCAAAGTGCAAGGATGAATTGATGCAGCTCTCTCACGCCATTCCAGTGCTTTTCTCCCTGTCTAGATACTATGTGTCCGTATACAAATTTGGTTTCTGGGTCCACTTCATATTTAAAAATGTGGTACTTCACAACTTGCATACATTTTAGGTGAGTAGAAAGGGTCTTTAGTTGCACACCTTTGTTGTTTCTGTTCCTGTACAGGATGGATGTATTGGTGCACCTTGGCGGTCCTGCCCACTTCTTCAGGTATCGAGTTGCCAGAGCTTCTAGATTCTTGGCAAATGAGATAGAGAAACAGTAGATGATGAACTCCAAGTCTTCTCCACAAACGATCTCATCTCTTTGTCACTGAGGTCCTTGAAGATCTCTTGGCCAAGGAACCTTAAGGATGTCCGATGGATGAAGGGGATCTCTTTTCCATCTATGCATGAGCATCATAGGGTGCATATGATGTTGATTTTTTCCCATTCTGATGGACCACATGGATCTTCTTCATGGCCAGACTTTTAAACTTTGTAGGCTTTGCCTTCATCATTCTAGTCCACCTTAGGAAGGTCTCTACTAGTCGTAGTAGCTCTTTGCATCCATCTATACTATACTTTGATACTACCAAATAGGCGGGCCTCATAACAGTGCAAACTGATATGGAATTATGTAGGTGCAAGACAACGCAAGAGGCGCAGCGTGTATATTATGCCTGACGCGCGTGATTCTATGCAAACGTTTGATGTTGCTATTCTTTAGTTGATTACCAAGATTATGTTTTGTCTTCAGCAGATCTAGCAGCAGGATAAACACGATCAGAAAGAGCACGACAGGTAGAGGGCACCCTTGGAATAAACCAATTTGGTACGTGAACCAGTCAGTTGTCCACTTCTGTGTGCGTACTCTCACAAAGAGCTCATTATAGTAGTTATGTCTTACCTCTTGCATGTCAGGTGGGATGTGGTACCATTCTAGAGCAAACTGTATCAAGTTGTGAGATACAGATCTATACATAGTGGCCAGAACAAGCCACGCAACCACAATCTCCCTTACTTTGCTTGGCATCGAGGAGCATTTCCATGAGGGCTTGAGTATGCTTTACACATCCTGCAATACCCTGGAGAAATTCCTTCTGATGGCCTGGTCTATGTATCCATTATATACTACAAAAGTGGGAAGGCAGTTGGCAAGCACCTGGAAAAATATCTTTCTTCTGATATTGAACAGATCTGCTGCCATTTCTTGTAAACTAGGTAAGGGATGGCATTAGTATCTGGAGACGACTGGTTTCTCCAATTCAGTCATGGACGGTGGAACTTTGTCAAATTGTTGCCTTGGAGCCTTTGCTTTAGGAGTTCCTCTCAAGGGTTTATGACGGTATTGGCGTTTGTTATCACAAAGGTATTACTGAAATAACAAAGCGAACTCGTATTTACGCGATGCGTAGAATATATATACCGCCGAATGTCGCCAACGATCACTAACATATGATTAAGGAACACAACACCCGCCCCTCCCAACACCCCGCCCAACCTCCACCCCTCCCAATACCCGCAAAACCCACCACCCGCCACACCCCCGCAACACCCACCCTCCTCCCCAACAACTACCCAACACCCCACCCTCATCCCCCAAACACCCACAACTCCAAACACTCTGAAAACACCCCACCCTACCCCTCCTTAACACTCCTAAAACCTGCCCATCCCCTCCCCAACACCCACAACAATATACCACATCCCCTTTACCTCCAACACCCGCAACCACTCCACCCCTCCCAACAGCCCGCAACACCCCTCCCCAAACACCCAAAACACCCCTCTCCCCAACACCTGCGAAACCACCCTACCCCCTTCCGCAACACCATGCACCACACAACACCCCTCTACAAAAACAACACCCCCTCTGCAACCAAACACCCCCCCTCCCCACACCTGCAACACAACACCCTCCAACACCGGCAATACCAACCCTCCCCAACACCTGCAACATCCACCCTCCCACACACCCCACCCCTCCAATGTAGATCGTCTATGTAGCGAAGAATTTTACCTATCCGGATGTACCGTTTCAGAGCATCGCAATTACGATATTTAATATAGCTCATTCCGCTACCATAGCGACATATATCACATACTTTCAATTGCAAAAAAAGATGTGACCCATGATAGCCTTTCATGCACCGCAGGAATTCTGAGATCTGATGTACCCCCCCATTTCAAAAATATAGCAATTAGGCTGATTTTTGAATATTAATTAGCCTCATTTGCATACTCAATTTGCCCTGAAAGACACCCAAAATTCTAATAGTCGAGACTCTCGCCTGCTTCCTTACACAAGTTATATATTATTGCCTTACGGAAACTCCAAAAACTTGTAACAGCAGGTCCCGGGCCCATGCAGGAAAATTCCGTAATTATCCAAATTAGATACTTTAATTCGCATATTTACGCCACAAATCTACTCAGGTCGAAACTCATCAACCCGCTTCTTTCCACCAAGTTACAAACATGTCGCCCTACGGGGACTCCCAGATAAATCGTACACAAAGTCGGTTAACATTTTTATCACAGGACGAACGCGACGCTGCTCATGTCATTGCTCCCCGTTCCGAATCGTTCGGTGGGGACAATTATCAGCAGCTTTCTTGACTAAAATTCTGGTGCTACCTTTTTTAATCACCTTCTGTATCTAAAATCTGTGATAGAGATTACTACATGTAAAACTATTTGCTTATGACTCTTTCTACTTCCACAGGTCCACTTTCACATTCAATTGATCAAACCTCAATTGTACTCACATTGTTTCCTCGAAAGGTTGGATGTATTTGCTCTTTGATACATTCAGCATCTTCATCACCTGGAGAATGTGCGTCCAAGTGGGCATCTGCATCTGTAAGCAAGAGTGGTACGATATATAATGCTAGTATAAAAATATATACTGACATGAGAGACTCTTGTTAAAACTATGCACCAGCGGCTTGAAAAATGAAATTTCCAGGAAGATAGTCACATTTCTAACAGATTTCCCACTATGATACTTATGTATGATTTCCCTCCAAATGGCCAAGTTTCCCCCAATGGCCAAACTTCCCTGCGGAAGGAGCTTCCCAATTCCTCACTTTTTCAAGCCAGTGCTATGGACCCGAGGCGACTGACCCAATAGCGCTATTGCCGAGGGCTGTGCCCCTCAGCAAAATAGAATTATTGTTCTGCGCCATGTCTATCGGGAATGAGAGGGGATATGTAATAACCCAAAACCAACCCACAAATCTCTCCTGCACCAAGTGCAGGCGAGATAGAGAACCAATTAGCCGGAAAAGCGGAAAGCAACTGCCCTCAACCCCCTGGTTGGAATCTGATGCCAACAATGGCCCAAATGACGCGAACAGAATGACTTACCAACCCAAACAGGTGCGAAGCGAGAAGGCAGGCCTAAGAGAAGGCACTAGCGCTGACCCGCTCGCCCCCTAGCAATGCTTCCCCAAAAGGGAGAGAAGATGAGGAAAATACGTGACAACCTAGGGAGCGTGAGCTGCGGTTCGAAAGCAAGCAGTTTCCTCTTTGGTATGCACAAGACTGAAGGACATGTGCAGCCAATCCAACAGCCAACTGATGGCGCAAACATGACGGCGTGCCCAGACATGGGAGCCAGACGCAGTAAGGCATATACCAGCATAAGAGTTTCCAACAGAGTAGGAATCCAGATAGAGTGGCAATATTATTCAGCATAGAGTGGCAGCTAGACATCATTGCTCTGAACAATAAAACCAGTTTAGGAAACCACTTGTCCTTATTGTTCCGCGCATTGTCTATCGTGAATGAAGAGCGGGATAGTAAACCCCACAACCAACCCACAAATCTCTCCTGCACCAAGTGAAGCGCAGATTAAGAGAACCAATTGCGAAACGGGGCAAGCAACCTGCCTCACCCTGGTTGCGGAATCTGATGCATCAAAGGCAATTGAAGCAGAGCAGAATGACTTCCAAACCAAACCAGAGGGGGAAGCGAGAATGCCGGGCTAAGAGACGGCACCTAGCGCTGACCCAATTGGCCCAAAGAATGAAGTTCAAGGTATATTTAAAAAAAAAATGATTAAAGCAATGGGATCCCTGAGATAGCAGGGAGAAGTATATTGTAAATAAATGACTTCAATGACAACAGTCCCCTCAAATCGGCTACTAAGTCGGCCACATAGGACTTCATGCCCTCACGTTTTGTCTAACTATTATGATCCCAGTAAAAATGCAGATCTCCACAAACCATAGGCTCTGATGACATGTTGAAATATACATGATGACCGTAAGACCATGCCCCGTAAGTGTGCTACATACCAGATCCAAATAATGCAGTGTATCTTTCAAGCTAGGAAGTTATAGTATGACCTACCACGTTTAACGGCATGGTCTTGTATCAACAATTATAACGATTAATTAGTGCTTGCAGGGCGGGGAGAAGCTCATCATGCCGTGAGAACCATCCGAAAATCAAGTATGCCCCATGACCACAGACAAAGCAGGTCGAAAAAAACGCAGACAGTGCAAAAATCCGACGCATTGGACAAAAGATTGGCAGTGGCAATTGCTAATCAAAGTCAAAGGCCTACCAGTGTGCATGAAAGAATGGGCACATATAGCTATCGAGCCTCGTTAAACATTATTTAAAGAGATAATCCTAGCATAATAGGAAGCATAGGCTATTGAGGCCTATGACCTTGAATGAAAGCCATATACATGCGGTACAGCGACAGCGAATAATATAGGCCCAAAAACTTGTGACCCGAATCGAAGCAGGATAGGAACTAAATGCATGCCAGTTCAAAATTAAAACTTCACCCTAGAGGCCGATTCCCATTTGAAGGTGCAACAAGAAGGCTCTTAGCAGAACTCAGAGTACCAACATCCGATGAGTCCACTGAATAGGTGCTAGGAAATAGGTTTGAATTGACAAATTAGAAAAAAGCAATAGTTCAATATCAGCAAAAACATGAAATCATAGCCAAGTTTTCTTCTCCCCAATAATATCACGAAAGAATAGCCGCTGCCGTTGTTAGAAAGTACAGCATCACTGACACGGGTCGTCCGCTATCATGGTTGAAATGAGGACAAAGGACACTACCCAAGTCCCTTGCATCCACGTGTCACTGAAAATAGATAAACACATGCAAATACACCAAGCAATCTTCATAATCTGACCATTCTGCGGTCATAACCTATAAGGGACCTCTATGAGCCTGACCCCACTCTTGGAAGAGGCAACTGTGGGGGACTCATCGAAGGACCATAACATCCAAGTGGCATGAAATGGGTGAAGTACATGGAAAAACAGCTGAGCATATGCTAGGCCTATAAGCATGTACACAGACACACCCACTACCAAAGTGATGACCCTACACAGACTCAATTCAACAGCTATCCCTCTATGACTACTTGCAGACGACCCCAAAAAAAAAAGTTGGGGATCTGGGAAGGGAATTGTATTATGGGATAGCTAGTTTATGTTATAGGCCGGGAACAATTAGGCTGCCGCTATCATGATGGTATATTCGCTGGTTTATAATGGAACGCATCGGCTGGTTAGTAATTCAAAATTGATATCAGCTGTTCTACAAACAGTCACCAGATAATTTAGCCAATAACCACCTGTGTGTAGTTACCGTTAGTTATTAGCTGTGTGAATTTGTTATGAGCTGTACTTAGGTTGGTATGGGGACTATGTGAGGAGCTAGATGGAAGTGAAACTGCAGGATGCAAGCGTACGATTGGTAAGAGTGTTAAGTTACCTGGCTAGCGGGGTAGCAATATGGAATAGTAATAGACTGCAATGAGGAAGAGGTTACGAGTTAGAAACAAAACAGGAGGGCCTCTGGACGATTGACTCTATCAGAATTCTACGACCACCCTGTTTCATGTCCTTCTTTATTGACTCTAGAGAAGAAGCCCTTAGAGACATCGTTCAATGGGAATAGATCATCCATGTCACACAAGTGATTCCTGTTTGCATCATGCAGCTGTGGAGTGCAGAAGATCCAACTCGACAAAGCGGACAGCTGACCAAGGTAGGAGCGTACAAGACACAAGGCGAGTGTTAGTATAGACACACTATATATGAGAGAACAAGATGAGGGACGTAATTGCCGAGCCTAGCTGTATGGTCATAAATATACCAATGATGCGACAAGATCAACGTGGATTAAACGATTGTCAGATGGAGCGATAGCCCACAGCATACATACATAAGAGAACTAACAAATTCCGCCGGAAAATGCATGGTGAGGCCTAAAAGATGAGCCATAAAGATGAGCCCTACTATAGGCCTGCAATAAAGTGAACATAGTAAGTACACATATGAAAAAGTGATTGAAATAGCAGAACCTAATTATGACGAATCTATACAGAGAAAATCTGACTTGGACAGTAACGTGAGAAAGAATAAGATTGATGGTGTAGGGTGAACGGCATACCGTACACAAATATGGAAGGGAAGATTGAATCGATTGTGAGGAAAGGGAAAAAAAAGACCATAGGCGGAGCCGATACCATGAGTGAGAAGTGGACCCCACGGTACTCGCATAAATGTACAAAGCGATGGTGTAGGTCTGCCTGGCCGTACCCTATTATAAATAAAATGGGAGCAGGACGATATTAACTGGAAACAGGCGATGGCAATGAAGAGCCATCCAATAGGCAGACCAATGCACCAATAGAGTAGCACACTTGCATAAGAAAAACAAGGTAAAGTGTAGGTGGAGATATACCATACATATAGCCACCATCACCTAATAGGCCAAGATCCCAACTTAAAAAGATTAAAGGTTAAAAAGATGGTGTAGGTGGGAAAGCTCATAGGCAGGCAGTTAAAGCTGGCATTAGCATAGCCCAAAACTCACAAAAGGAATGAACAGTGATGGATAGGCAAGGAATGCCTACAGAAAAACATATGTATACATAGACTAAACATGCGAAGGGAGAGGATCCAAAATCAGATGATGGTTGATGGTGTAGGCTAGCCGTACCATAATAACCAAGCCTTGAAATTCCATTTGCACACTGTTCTGATTTGCATAGACATATTCACATAAAATATGTTATGTAAGAGCGGCTAGCAATGGTGGAGCTGTACCACAACAAAGAGGCAAATGGCATAAGTGAAGCTGACCTATATGGCAGAAGTTATGGTGTAGGTAGGCTTTTTCAGATAGACAATAAGAGTGAAGGCGTTGTCAATACTACCCATAAAACAGAAGGGTTGGTGTAGGCGGGGGCTGTACACTACAACAAGGACGGTGACAGCCCCCATAAATGGGCCATTTACCATAAAAGTGATGGTATAAGCAGGGCCCAAAAACTAAACACGAAAGCGATGCGGGATATGGTGAGGCCGGACCAAAGGTTAGGCTGGGCCCATACTTGAGTATAATGTAAGTGGGGAGGGTAAAGGTGAACCACACCCGTAGTGATAGTGGGGAGGAAAAATTAGTTACAAGGCAAAGCTACAAACCACAACACAGGGGGACAGCAAGAAAAGTGATGGAGTAGGCAGTGCTATGTCTAAAACATTAAAAAGGTGATGGTGGAGGTAGAGCAGGTAACATCAAACAGAAATGATGGAAGGCAGGGTCATAATTATAACCATAATATAACCAATAGGATGATGGCAAGAAGAAGCCATACCATTTCACAAAAACGGATGGTGTAGTCAGAGCCACACTATAGTACCAAGAGGTGAAGGTGTAAGCTAGACCCTACCATGTAATTTTAATAATATTTATGCGAGCGCTGTTTACCAGATGGATACAAGGAGGAGGTGTAGGGGAGTCAAGTATATTACCGCCGTAGCAAATAAAAAGGCAGTGGCCTAGCTGAGCAGAGCGTAACCACGACACAAAGGTGAGGATGCTACGGTGCGCGACATAACCATATCAACAAAGCGTGAACGTAGGCAGGGAATATAATAAATACAGTGAATAGCGAGCAAGCTACCAACATGACTAACAAACAAAAAAAAAAAATCGGGTCATGACTAGCCTAGTATAAAACAAAGTGACACCATAGGATGCGGACTGTAAAAAAAAAGAAAAATAGAAAAAAGGAGATGAGCGCACAGTTAGAGCTGCACAAATAAATTAAAACTAGAAATTATAAGCAGCACTCAGTCGTAAACAACTGAATATGCGCCATCAAACATTAGCAAAAATAGAGGATCGATGTGACAAAACATGGCAGACCTAACAAACTGGCCCACAACTGGCAGACAACTGAAATCTGGGAACGACACTGACAGTCCGGGGGATATATAAAACCATGGCAAATTAGAAATGCAAAATCAAAGCAATGTGCAGAAAGAGACCAGTAATTTAAACAGCTTATAACATGAAATGATGCCATAGTCGTCTATACTGAAATAACTTACAGGCATAACATGACTCTCTGTATACAATGAAAATTGTATGCAATGAGCTTATGGGCATGTGAATACCAAAAACGCATAGTTGTAGAGTATGCTTTATGTATTGTTCGCTTGACCTTTGTATAGTGCTATTGTTTTTTTTTTTTTTTTTTTTAGTTTTTTTTGTTTGTTTTTTTTTGCCTTTTTGCTTTGTTTTGTTGTTTTTTTTTTTCGGAGCCCACAGCCAAGTCATAGTTGGCTGGTTTAGCACAGACCATTTAGCAAGCGGTGGCTAAAATGGCCTTCAGCAGAGCGTCTCATATTACAGACTGCCAGGTTGATGGTATCGGTCCAGAGTAAAGAATATGACATGTAGACGGTATCAGCAAGCAACACCATATCATGATGGGGAACCGTTAGGAGGGTTGGGTGTCTACAGCATGGTAAATAAATAGTGCCTTGATGCTTATGGTTTGGTACACATAGTGTAAAAAGTAATGCAGATGGCATTAGCGAGTAGAACTTTACCATATCCCTAACAACAAATAACAGGGGGGACGGGGAATTAAAATGAGGCGGCAGGCAATGCAGGCATACGATAGTGAAATGAATGGTGTAATGATGATAGCAAAGTGTACCATAACCATATAAAACAAATAGCGGGAAACGAATCAGTTTATGCATAGTGTAAAGATAGCGTACTGATGTAGGCGGAACTGTACCAAAAACATTAAGAGAAAAAAATAACAAGGAGAAATTAGTGTGGGCTTACCACACTCGAATAGTGTAAGAAAAAAAGGGTATTGATTGTATAGGCCAAACTGCAATATACCACATAAACTATGGAAAGGTAAAAGCGAGTAGGCCTAGTTGCACTCATGCATTGAAATGGCGTACTGATGGTATAAGGGGAAATAGCGTGCTGATGGTGTAGGGGGACATAGCAACACATTACTAACTTCCTATAGTGTAAACATGGCATTATCGGTGTTAGCGGAACTGCACCGTACCTACAGAAGGCCGAAAATGAGCATAGGACCTAGCTGAACTCATGTAAAATACTATGGTGTATTGACGATGTAGCAGGAAGCTGTGCCGTAGCCAGCAAACTGTGAAGTGTTAAATGAGTGTAGGCGTAGATGTACTCATAATTTAAAATATGGCACATAGATGGTGCTAGCGAGCATGCCATAACCATATAACACTAACTTGGGAAAGGTGAAATGAGCGTAGGCATAGCCGTACTCATATATAACAAATTACTAGCGAAGGGGGAAATTAAAGTAGGTATAAAGTGTATTTTATCCTTTATAAATTGTGTGTAAAAAAAATAAAAAAAATAAAAAAAATAAAAAAAATAAAAAAAATAAATAGAGTAATAAATAGGGTTAGCGGGGCTGTACCATTAACCATAAAACATAGGTTGAGTGATGACTCAAATGAGCAGATGTAACTGTACTTGTATATTGAAAATATGGTATTGCTGGTGTTACAGCGCTGTACCATAACCAAACTATGGAAGGGTGAAGAGTGTAGGTGTCGCGTACTCATATAGTGCAATAAATGGCATATTGACCGTTAGTGGGAGCTGTTTTACCATTAACCATATAAACCAAGGTTGAATGATGACTCGGATGCGGATAGGGCTAGCCGTACTCATATAGTGTAAAATACATCCCGTATCGATGGCGTAGCGGAGTTGAACCATAACCATATTAAACATAAGTTGAGTGATGACCGGATAAGCGTAGGCGTAGCCATACTCGTATAGTGTTAAAATACATCCCGTATTGATGGTGTTAGCCGAGCTATACCATAACTAATAAAAAGAATATGGAAGGGTAAAAATGAACATAGGCGTGCTGTACTCATAGTATGATTAGTGGTGTAATAATAGTAACCATATAAACATAGATGGAGTGTTGACTCAAATGAGCGTAGCCGTCGCGTAAATGGCGTAAAATATGGCGTATAGGTGTGTTAGCCAGAGTTCTACCAAAATAATAACTACGGGGAAGGTGAAATGAGCGTAGGCGTTAGCCATACTCGTAGGTGTAACAATGCGTATTGATGGTGTTAGTGGAGCTGTACCATAACCATATACATTTAGCAAATAAACAATGAAGGGTGAGATGAGGGTAGGTGTAGCCGTACTCATATAGTGCAAAATATGGGGTAATGCTGTTTTTAGCGGAGCTGTACTCATAACCATATGCATTCAGCAATAAATATGGAAGGGTGAGATGAGCGTAGGGTAGCCGTACTCATATATGTAAAGTATGGCGGATTGATGGTGTTGGCGGACCCGTACCATAACCATATACATTTAGCAAAAACTTGGAAGGGTGAGAATGAGCGTAGGCGTACTTACCATATGAGGGTAAAACAGGGCTTTTGATGGTGTTGGCGGAGCCGTACCATAACCCTAACATTTAGCAAAATAACTATGAAGGGTGAGATGTGCGTAGGCTAGCCATACTATATAGTGAAAATATGGCGACTGATGGTGTTAGCGGAGCTGTACCATAACCATTTAACAAATAACTATGGAAGGGTGAGTGAGCGTAGGCGTAGCCATAATCAATCGTGTAACACATGGCGTATTGATGTGTTTGGCGGGCCCGTACCAACACATATAAACAAGGGTGACTGAGCGTAGGAGTAGACGTATCATAAATGTGGAAAATGGTGTATAGATGGCGTTAGCGATGCTGTACCATGTCCCATAAAAACAAATCAGAAGGAGGACGGACCTTGACTTGCTTGCATACTTAGTCCAATTGGGTCCTTCCTGTTACACTTAGTTCACACCAAAGTAGATTTTCACACTGTGAATTGATCTAGAATAATGAGGGCGCAACTACAACCATCGCCACCGCAGTAGACGAATGTGTGACATATGCGCGGGCCATGTTTGTGGACGAAGCGCCGCGTGGCCAACATGAAGATTATTACATGCCCGGATAAACAAGGCTGAACAATTTGCCTGTTAGGTTGATGACAAAGTATAGTAAGTTAGTAGCCAGTAGAAGGACCTGTATCGCTCTGTAGCAGGGAGAGCAGTGAGTGAACAAAAACACAACATTCCCTACAATGCACAGCCGGGACAGAACAAGGTAGACGGGCGTTTCAGAAACCAATTACCATGTTCCCGGAGTAGGCCTTAAGTCCATCTGGGCGTTTATATTATAGCCCCGCCCTTCAGGAAGGTCTAGCATTGTTAGTTAAGTCTATGGAGACCCTAGGGCAGGTAAAGGTCATGCTGCTAAGGCTAGCCAAAGCCTAGGCTCGGCTAGGCATGCTAGGACTAGGGTAGGGAGCAGAATTTATTGAATTGTTTCTGGCAGACATGAGACAGCACAAGCACCTGCCTGGATGAGCATCCCACCCAGAAGATGAGATGAGAAAAATAACATTTAAAACTGTAAATGAAAGTGTTCTTATATGGTACAAGATCAAAAGTAAACAAAAAGCAGCTAGAAGATTGCCCTTGCAAGCAGTTCATCGTTGGTCTGCACAAGCTGAGACATGCGCAGCCTAATCCAAACAGGCCAACTGAGGGCGCCAAACATTTTAACCCCCCCCCCCCCTGGGCAAGACATGGGAGCCAGACAGAGTAGGCTATCCAGATAGAGTGGCAGTAAAATATCCAGATAGAGTGGCAATAATTATTCAGATAGAGTGGCACTATGACATCCATTGCTTGAACATAAAACCGTTAGGGAAACCTCACTTCCCCTATGCAGTCACCGAGGGGACCATAGTTTGAAACAGGGAGGCTCAATAAAGGGGGAAGACAGTATATATTTGTTTAATAAGTCATGTCATATAGCATTGATTGTTATAAGATTTTATTAAAGAACAAAGGTAAAATGAGTTCTAGCCTAGCCTACCCTAGCCTAGATGCCTAGCCTACCAACATGTCCCATGCCGGCAGTCAATATTGCCGTGTTGTCGTCACCCTACGTACATACCCCATCAAAATGTACAGGCTGTTCTTAATCGATTTTAGTTTTCACACTTTTCATTCTGACACTTCAAGGTGGTTTAAGTCAGGAAATCAAAAGAACTGTTTTTGCCGTATCTTCTTAATTGTTGTTCCAAAATATATAAAAGTATACTAGTTAGAAGCGAAAGTGATGCAAGGAATCCAAATATGATATTTTTTCCAAAATACGTATTTTGAGAAAATCCATAAGGCGGTTCTCGAACCACAAGTCTCGCCTGCTTTCGCATATAGATTGTAAGACAAAGACGCGGGCGCAGGAAGCACACCATTGACGTCACGTGTACAAGTACAGTGTTCCCAAAGAAGTTTGTGCAAAGGCCAATTTCAAGCAAAGGTCATCCTGGTACCCAAAAATTTGTAAATCATGCCAGAACAATAAACTTGGTGTCTAAGAGTGTGCTTATGGCTCCAAAATTTTGGAGATATGATCTCAAATTTCAATTTTTATACATAACGGTAAAAAAATATGATTTTCCTCATCTGTTAAAAATGTGATTAAAGTGGAAGAAAGAAGTTCATCATCTAGCTTAAGTAGATATAATAGGATATTTAGTTGTATTAGACCAAGGAGGTGACAAGAAAATGAATATCAACATTATTTTTGTTTTGAGTAGATTGTTACACTTCAGTGACTCCCAAAACGGGATTCTGTCCATTCCGTACCAAAAATACCTATTTCTAAATTATTTTCAAAAAGTTGTGGGAGGAATGTAACAAAGTTCATATTCAAAGTAAGAATAGGTAGCTCAACAATAATGAGCAAAAAAATTGTTTTCCACTTATAGCCCTTTTGTTAATTAAGTACACGTAATTAAAGTGTGTCATTCCGTTACCAAATCGGTAACGGAATGACAAATCATTGGAACTGGGTGAAAAAAGGTTTTCTTACAGACCACCACCGATGGCTTCAGAATCGCTTAAAAAGTAAACAAACAATATCCCATAGACCAATAATGTTTTACTACTTTTTCAAAAAAATCTAGGACATGCCAGCAGAATTCAGCAACTTTAAGCTTAAATTGCTGTATTTCAAACCGTCGGTATGCCTAAAATAATAAAAAATGAAAAACATCCCCCTCCCAACACCCGCAAAACACCCACTTCCTCCTCCCAAAAACCCCGCAACACCCACCCTCCCAACACCCCACCCCCTCCCCAACACCCGCAACACCCCACCCCTCCCCAACACATGCAAACACCCAACCCCCCTCCCAAAACCCGCAAACCAACTCCCTCCCAACACCCGCAACAACAACTCCCTCCCCAACACCCCGCAACACAACTCCCGCCCAACACCCTGCCAACACCCAATCCCTCCCAAACACCCAGCCTCCTCCCCACCACCCCAGCTTCATCCCCAACACCCAAGCCCCTTCCCCAATCCCTCCCCAAAACCCCAGCCCTCTCCCCAACACCCTAGCCCCCTCCCCACACCTAGCCCCTCCCCAACACCCACCCCTCCCCAGCACCACACACCACCCCACAATACCCACACCCCCCTCCCAACACAAACGCCCCGCAACACCCACACCTCCCCAACACCAACAACACCCCACCCACTCCCCACACACTGCAAAACACCACCCTCCCAGCACCCGCTACACAACACCCGTAACACCCCACCCCTCCAAACAACCCTGCCAACACCCACAGCCCTCCACAACACCCCGCAACACCCACCCCCTACCCAACACCACACAACACCCCACATCCCCAACACACACAACACCCACCCCCTCCAAACACCTGCAAACACACCCCGCCCCAGCACCCTGCTACAAACACCCCGTAACACCCCCACCCCCTCACAAAACCCTGCAACACCCCATCCCTCCCCAACACCCGCAACACCCCAACCCCATACCCCGCAAAACCCAACCCCCACCCAACCCCCTCCCCAACAACCCCACCCCAACACCCCGCAATACCCCAAAAACCGCAATAACCCAACACCGCAATACCCAAAAAACCGCAAATACCCCAGCCCCCCTCCCAAAACACCAAACCCTCCCAACACCCCACCATCCTCCCCAACACTCCGCAAGACCCTATCCCTCCCCAACACCAACCCCTCCAATGCCCCACCCCACCCCACCCCCTCCGACAAACCGCCAATCCCAGGCCCCCTCCCCAACAACCGCAATACCCCAGCCCCTCCCAACACCCCACAACACCGACCCCCCTCCCAAACACCCCGCAACACCCCTACCCCCTCCCCAAAACACCCCACCCGTCCCAACACCCCAACTGCTCCATGTAACGAGAAAATTGCATATCCAATGTACTGTTTCAGATATACAGCAAATACGCATAATTAATTAGGTCAATGCATCAGAAAATGCCCCCTTTAATTGGCCCACAGTCACTGTGACCTAATGATGATTCACACAAAAGATTGATGCCAGGATAGTCTCATGTAGTGAAGACATTTTGCCTATCTGATGTTCCGTTTCAGCGAACAGCAATATGGCATATTTAATTAGCTCATTTACATACTAAGCCGCTATATCACTTACTTTCAAATGGCAAAAAAGATGCGCACCATAATAGCTCTCATGCAGGAAGGAATTTTGAATATCCTATGTACCGTTTCAAAATTATAGCAATTACCGTGATTTTACATATAATTTAGCTCATTTGCATACTTAATGTGACCGAAATAGGCCCAAAATATAATCAGGTCGAGACTCTTCAGCGCGTCCTTCCACCAAGTTACATCATTATACGCTTACGAAACTCTAGATATCTTGTACACAAGCTTTTTTCCTTAAATTATGCAAATTAGACCACTTAATTAGCAATTTTATGCCCAAAAATGCCACTTTGACCCAATTATGATTGACACAAAAGAGGCCAGTGACATAGTTTTTTATGTAGCGAAGGAATTTGCCTAACGGATGTAATGTTTCAGAGATACAGTAAGTATTAATTAGCATATTTAAT
The DNA here is from genome assembly GCA_023653785.1 of Ophioderma brevispina. Lineage (NCBI taxonomy): Eukaryota > Metazoa > Echinodermata > Ophiuroidea > Amphilepidida > Ophiodermatidae > Ophioderma > Ophioderma brevispina. The sequence continues at coordinate 77,091 of JAMKCH010013165.1, forward strand.
TAGCTCATTTGCATACCTAAGCCGCATAAGCACACACTTTCAAAATGCAAAAGATGAGACACAATGATAGCTGAGTTTCATGCTGAAAGAATTTTGTGTATCCTATGTACCGTTCAAAAATTATAGCAATTACGATGATTTTTGCTATTAAATAGCTCATTGGCATACTAATTTCCCGAATATGACCAAAATATAATCAGTTCGAGAACCTCTCCAGCCCGCCGCACTTCACCAAGTACATCATTATACGCCTTACGGATCTTTAGAAAACTTGTACACAAACCTTAAATTATGCAAATTAAAATTTTCAAAAATTTGTAAAGTAGCAAATAGATAATTATTTGCAGATTTTACGCCACAATAAATCGCATCAGGTCGAGAACTCATGGACCCGCTTCTTTCCACCAAGTTACACCATCGTAGCCCTTACGAGAACTCCCGATAAATCGTACACAAGCAGGTGAACCCGGACGGCGGCAGACAGACAGCATGACAGACAGACGAACAGACGGACAGACAGACAGAAAAAGTGATTACTAAGTCTCTGCCGAACAAAGTTCAGGCGAGACAAAAATGGTGGATTTTCACTCATTTTTTTTGGGTCCCTATAAAAAAATTATAGAAATGTTATAAAAATGTGCCTTGTTCGTTTTTATTCCAGAGTCATAGTTATAGGGTCGGTATTTCCCCTTTTTTCAAATTCTGCCCTATTTCTATCAATATTTGCCAAAAAAGGCCAAAATCAGCGTGTTTCAATATGGAACACGCCAGATTGTTCAAAAGTTGACATAAATTACGATTTTAACAAAAAATGAAAAACTAAAAAATTTACCGACGAGATTTTGATATAGGCTCTCTACGATGCATTTCATTTCGTACCTGTTGCTGATATGGATTCGAAATAACTGGGAACCGAAAATCACGAAGTATCGCCGAAAGTGAACACAGAGAAATCGCCATTTTGTCAAATATGGTTCCACGTCTCGACACAATATAGCCTTATTCCAAAACACAAGCGGTTCGTCTCTTATTCTTCACACTGCTTATGCACACTAGGCCAAATTTACTTCAATTGGATACTATGATCAAAATTCAACAATTAGGAGGCTCAAAAATTGTGAAATTAAAATCCATTTCTTTGTTGCCAAAGCATCTCACATGGGCAAACCATTTACAATTGCATACAAGTTACATGGGTATGGGTCCTATCGAATCGATGCATCAAGGCGTTTCTGTTGCGCTCATTACATCGCGCGCGCCGATTAGTACAGACGCGTATTGCGCATACGCAAAATACCGCCCTTGCCGTCAGCCCATGTGATTGTTTTTGGTGCAAAAAGTGCGTAAATAGTCAAAGTAAAAAGGTACAAAATATGAGGAAAAAATAAAATATAGATACTGTTAAAATATATGAGAAAGAAAACATGTTAATGCAATTAAAACATGCAAAAAACAAAAACTGGCATTTGACTAAGTTCAAGACTTAACAGCCACCTTAACAGCTGAATCTTGGCTGATGTGTAGCCGGACCGCCACTCACTGCATTTTCGCGCGTATTCATGTTGACAATTTTTGTTTGATGATTATCATGCCACATAGGGCTGACATTGTGCTAAAATTGGAAGCCGTAAATAGTCTTTTTGGAAGCCGTAAAAATAGTTCTTTTGAGAGTCGTAAATGTTCTTTTTGAGAGCCGTAATAGTCTTTTTCTGCAGAATGGTATATGTATATTTGAACATGTGGGCACTTTTAACCAATCAATGAACAAGAATATATGAACGAATATACTATATAAGAATCATTGGCCCTTGACATTTTTGTCCCACTATCCATTCATGGGGTGGGATCATGTGTCAACACGGACATGGAATAATATTCATGGGAGGCTCACATGTTGACTTACAATCTCAGGTGTTGCCAAAAAGTATACAAATGCATCACCGTTAACTATTTTTGCTATATATTGCAATTATTTATTGAAACTCACATTGCATCACGTCCTTCGTATATCTCTCACAATCCTTCAAATGTACCCTGACCATTCCATGATGCAATTTACACATTGTGCTATATCTCGTCTGACCTATAGCTATTCATACAACCAAGCATTGAGTCCATATAGTATTAAATGAAGAGCCTCCTACAATCCACCACCATCCTGATCGGGTTAAATTGTTTCTGGTGTTCTCTAACTCACGCTTGTCAAGAGGAGAGCAACATTTCTGTATGATCCTGTCTTGTCTACTAGGTTTCCTTGCAGAAGTGGACCTGGAAGCAGATCAGATCAGAACATAACTGTGGTTGTGGAATAGCACAACAGACAATGGAACATCTCCTGGCGGTCCCACTGTGAGCACAATGCACAGACAAGGACCTTGCAGAATTCGGTGTAGCAGCCAGGCGTTGCACCTAGTGGTCGATCAAGTAACCTTTACGAAGCCGATATTTGTGAACGGGAACAATGGACCAACTATGTGCTCTTCAAAATTCCTTTTTAGAACGTACTTACAGTTTCCTAAACGTCTCCAGCGACAGGGTAAAGCCAAAGTAGCAATTCTATGACTAGTAAATATGTCGAATTGTTAGGGTAATGCGAAAATGCATGAAATACTACCAAGGTACGACATTCGGCTGCAGTCTCACGTTGATCATTGTGGTCGCTGCTGCTTTCGGATACCATCCGGGATTTTGCTGAAAATTTGCATTTGAATGTTGCAACATAGGCAAATATATTGTTGTTACATCCGGGCACGTTGGCACAGTGAAGTGGCGCCACCCAGGCGCCGCCATTGAATACATTTGTTTTCAAAACAGAAATTGGAACAATTAGAGTACACCATTATTCTAAATTCTTTTAAAGTCTTAAGTAAGACTCGATTAATGAAAATCTTTTCTTTTTACTGATATTAAAATTCACTGAGTCTCGTGTACAGAATGATGACCAGTCTGAGCTAGACTTGGCTAAAACCTGTGATGTCATGTCTTGCACAGCGAGTTGATTGGTGTCCGTTTCATCATGATGTCCCTGCTTTGTAGTCTCCAATATTTGCAATCACCGAAGCCCAAAAGAGGGGGCATGTTGAACGAACGTGCAAAATTTAACACGGGATCGGCGGCCGTCCACAGCCGATACGCCCTATGACCTGGCACTGATCCCACAGGTCAGTGGCCATGGAGCGTTATGTTTATAGATACCCTCGTGGAGATGTAAACACATGGCCGCTGCTGCGATAGAATCCTGGATAGAAAGCGATGAAAATTGCAGAGTTTTTCCTTAAAAGTGAGTAATCGCAATGATATTAAAAGACCCCAAGTGCCTTAGTTAACATTAATCCCTTTAATACTGCCTCAACGGGGCGTTATGTGTGACCCAAACGTATGCATGCGATAATTGCTTCTGGAAATTGTACATAAGCTTTTTCGCCGGGATCCCACATTGCCCGCAACCCATGTAGACCCTTGGGGAACAATTAGGGTTGTGGTACCGAAACTATGTTGCACCCATCTCTGGCTGGATTATATTTGAGAAACTAATACTGTGTTTGGATAACTAGCTACACAAGAAAATGACAGTCACTCCACCAATTGCTGCAAAAGATGAGTGGCCAACATGGGCCCACTCTCCACTGGGAAGCTGAGCATCTTTTTTTAAACTGCCATTGCGTTCTTCAGTGCTCTATGCATCGGCAAGACTTCACAAAAACTGTGTCTTTCTTCCAACTGTGAGGTCACAAAGAGATCAGCAGCTAGGTCATTATCCAGAAGTCGAGGAAGGCATGGGAGTTGGGAATTGTCATTTGGTCGGTGCTGTGCTCCCAGTTATCGCAATTTTTTTGAAAATGATTGCGGGGAGGTTGTGTAACTGAAAGATGAAATATAATATCCGATAGCCGTGTGAGCAGCGCTTTGTAATAACATCAATATTTGTTACATTTCATAAAAGACAAACAAATAATCAAATGATTTTGACAAGATTAGTTCATTATCCAACCCTAAGTAGCATACTTAACAAAAACTAAAACAAACATACAATAACAATTTGCAACAACATAATCTCTACTTGTATGTCCAGAAATATCTTTTTCAATCCATTATGCTGCCAAAAGAAATATGATCATATCAGCATATAACTGAAGAACAGAAGCATATAAAAGCACAAACAGAGTTAATATCTTCCAATTCGAGTGAGTGACATGACCAATAGTAACTACAGATTTATTTTTTTTGGGAATTTTTTTGGGAAGAAAGAAACAAGATGACAAACTATTCTATCCAGGGTTTTATGTTGAAAGAAGGGACAGGCCAATTTTGGCCCCCCCGTCCCCACTTGACACTTGTCCCCATTTGGCCAGAGCTTCCACCAATCTATGGCTGGTATTCTGAAAGGTGTCCAACACTTTAGACCTGGGTTTTAAACAGGGTAGTCTACATAAGTGGACTTTCCCTTTCAAAATACTATGAAAGTGAAATGTAACAGGTGCGAAATTCCTCATAGATGGGCCATCACACGAGGAATTCTCAACGTTACAGCACTTGTAAAGGAGAGAGATGAGTTGGAAGAAAAAATAGTTATCATAATCACCATACAAGATATAATGCGAACTACAATGTTAGTAAAACAAAAATGAAATTAGCTTCTAAGTCGGTTAGAAATTCAGGGCCAAAAACCATGGAATTCATTAGAGAAAAATGTGAAACTCTCAAAAACTATGAATATTTTCAGGTCAAAAATAAAAAAATCTCTGATATTGAACTACATCTAGTATTTTGCCTTTCTTAAACTTTAAAATACTTTACTGCAATGAATATGTTCTGTGGCTTTTCTTGTATGTTATTATTTTTATTATTATTATTATTTTATTATTAATTATTATGCTCCCTGTATGTGTGTGGCTCTTGGTTTAATAATAGTTTCTTTATGTTTGGTTTGTGATTGCGGGTGGGATCGTGAGGGGTCTTTATATTGTGTTTGTGTGTTTAAAGTAATGGTAATTTCAGGTATACCTATTTTAGGTGATGACCCCTATCGGGCCATTAGGCCTTTTGGGCATCCCCTGCATTCTAAATTGTGTTATTTATTAATTGTCTATGTGATATTGCAATTGCATTTTTTTAATGTAAAATAAAGGATGATGATGATGATGATGGTGGTGGTGGTGGTGGTGGTGGCGGCCGGCAGCGGCGGCAGTGATCCACTCATGTAGGACTAACTCTGGTTTAAACCCGGGTCTAAAGTTAGTCTCCCTTTCAGAATACCAGCCAACGAGTCCCTGCTGAATTTCTAGCCAGGGTGAGTAACTAGATGTAATTTTAGCAAGATGTTTTGCTGGATCTGGATCAATTTATCCTCCATTAAAGTAAGTTCCCGCATCAACTAGAAAAGCTGTTTGTATTATACTTGAAATTACTGTTCAAAATGCATCCCTATTTATCAATGAAAGTCCCCAAAAATATGTCCACCCATCAGACCATATCCCCTGAAGGGAACAGTAGCATGACCCTATATGGATGTGGTTAGATATGTTTTAAGCTTAACAAGACAATAATAAATGCAAGTATTTATATAGTGCTTTATACAAAGTCTCAAAGCACTTACATTTATTCTGCTGTCACTAGGATTGTCACATTTTCACTATTGAAAATTTGGCACAATTATGGTATGGCAACCCTAACAGCTGCCAATATACACTTTGGTGAAGTGAGACACGCGAAATAAAGTGTCTTGCCCAGGGACACAAACATTGGCCACAGCGGGGCTCAAACTCACAATATAAAGTAAACGGTCTGAGGATCATGAGTCCTGTACTTTCCACTGGGCTACAACATGCTTTCTATGAATACGAACACTAAGCACAAGCAATATTTGCATTTGTGAATGACAGATTGAGTGGTTCAAAGCTTGTGCCAATATAGTGTGCTTCACAGGTGTTACTGCAAAAAGCCAATAAATTTGGAGTGTCTGCAGGTGAACATTCGCACCATTGTTACTTGTATGTTTTGGGTGGTATTCAGAAAGGGAGATTAACTTTAGACCTGGGTTTAAATCAGACTTAGTCCTACCTGAGTGGACTTTTTTCCCTTTCAACATACTGTAACAAAACGGGACGGGGCATCGCCTAAAGACCTTACAAGACCGAGCTAAAAATCACCTAACTTAAGCGATTCTATACTGAGAGGGAAATTTGAATGAGATGTCACGAGAACAATCCTGGAGTATAAAATGAATTTTATGTCTGATTTTTTATTCCTGTCAGTAGACGCATATTGTCGATGGTACGAATACATCTGGAGGGGATGTGTTGAGATAAAAACTAAAAAAGACGTAATTAAGAGCTGAATGCTCAACTTTGTTTCAGCAGAATAAGGCGTTTAAACCCAATTTACATGAACAGTTTTGTATCGAATATGTAAAGGCTTCATACCATAGTAAATGAGAGATGTCGTACAAAAAAGGGGGGTCTGAGACATGCTATCGATTCCTTGTTTGGAGACAATCAAAGAAGGGAATAAATTGTCAGAACATCTAGGCCGGGTGAACCTCTAATCTGAGGAGGATTAGGCCACTTTAATATTGTAGATCGTTATGAATGACCCAGCCTCTCTGCAGTTAGATATATGATTGGACAAAGACGTCAAACATTATTCTGGAGAAACCAGAGAACGAATACATGTAATCTAATGTAAACGAGCTTAAACGTATCAGATTTTCTAATATTCCTTAGTGACGAACGATACTGAAGGAAAATGCATGCAAGCATGCGGTTGATATAGAGAAATCATACTGAAAAAAAACAACAACATATTGAAATTCCTGATGTGGTTGTAAAATGTGGAGGATTATGATAGTGGAGATTCCTCCTCTTCCAGCAATAATGACGACGACTGAAAATTTTGGCGATTTTTTAAAATCACTTATTGTCACATTTTCATTTCTTGATGTGTGTTGAAGTCAGTTTGTTCAAGTTTGATGTTTGGATTTTATTTAGTGCATTTGCCTTTCATTATTTTCTTCGTGAGAAAAGGCAAAAGGGACATTTTTTAATTATGGCCTTGATCTGATCCCACATCGTCACATTATAATTTCTATTGAACTGACAGGAATAAAAAATCCTACTATAATAAAGGATTATAAATCTTGAAGTGGCATATTTTTAACTAGATGTCATGATAAGGGATGTTATTCAGTGGCAATTGAAGTCCAAGCAATATTTGCATTTGTGAATGACAGATTGAGTGGTTCAAAGCTTGTGCCAATATAGTGTGCTTCACAGGTGTTACTGCAAAAAGCCAATAAATTCTGAGTGTCTGCAGGTGAACATTCGCACCATTGTTTACTTGTATGTTTTGGGTGGTATTCAGAAAGGGAGATTAACTTTAGACCTGGGTTTAAATCAGACTTAGTCCTACCTGAGTGGACTTTTTTCCCTTTCAACATACTGTAACAAAACGGGATGGGGCATCGCCTAAAGACCTTACAAGACCGAGCTAAAAATCACCTAACTTAAGCGATTCTATACTGAGAGGGAAATTTGAATGAGATGTCACGAGAACAATCCTGGAGTATAAAATGAATTTTAATAAAGGATTATAAATCTTGAAGTGGCATATTTTTAACTAGATGTCATGATAAGGGATGTTATTCAGTGGCAATTGAAGTCCAAGCTTTAACTTAGTTAAGCCAGGCTAACCGCCTGTAAGCCTAAATTCTTTCAAAAGGAGAAGAAATACTGGATGCAAATTATTCTAATTATTATTTAATTTATCCACTAGCCTGTATTTCGAGGTACCACAAAGAATGACAAAATTTGAACTATCTGTGAAAAATATAACTAGGCCTATGCTACACAATTCACAGGCTACGCTCTGTGTTCTCAACCTTCGTCATAGGGCTTTAACCACATTTACGAGCGATCATTAATTCTGCACTATAATTTTAAGTAGAACAACATCCAGTTTCTTTCGCCTTTGAAAAGCACTAAATAACAGGAGAATTCCTAAAGGAATGGAGAAAAGAAAGACGCAGAAACCAGTAAGTTTTATATGTCACGTAAAATATGTCAATTGTGTATTCTCTGGTATTGCAATATGTAAAGTACAAACTTCGAGATATCTTTCTCGGATATAAAATGACGAGTGCGGTACGCTGTGCAAAACTGAATTTACCGGGAAATAGGACCGTGAAACTGGGCTAGAATTCATCCCAAAAACCATATCTGAACCTAAGATTTGTACTAACTAAAACCTATGACCTTCGTTGATCAGAAAATAGGGAATTCTATTCTGGAGTATAAAGATTTTGGCTTAAAAATAGATGAAAATTTTCCATGTACGATATGAAAATTCAGTCACCGTACAAATAGGGGAGACGGTTGGTTACTGGGAAAATTAAGCTTATGTTTGAACAAGATCCACAACGTACAAAACATGAATGAAAACAACTTTATGCAGGTCTGAAAGTTGAAAGAAAGAAAAAAAAACGCGCAGCTCAGAAGTCAGGCTGAAGGTCTCCATGGCAACCACTACCATGTGACGAAGGGATCGCCTTGGAATATTTATTTACCTGAATTTATGAATTGCTCTACATTTTGTATGCTATGCCATGGACAAGGTGACGGAATGCAGTTTGATACAGCATATTGGAGAGGTGAGTACCAATCTCACTGGTTTTTCTTCCCCACTATTTGGTTCCAAAATTTCAATGCTATTTCTTTTCTTTCCCAAGGTTGGGAAGCAATGCAGTTTAGAGGTGTTAAAGACATTATCGGTGACAGAAAGTAAACCTTTAAATCAGGTTCACTGAAAGTGAATTCCAAAACTTGGACTGTGACTTTACCATTTAAAACAATTTTATACCTTTTCTGAATTTTTAAACATTTTATTTTTTTTATATTTTTAGTTTTACAAAATTTAAAGGCTTAACAAAGTTGTCATCTATACCCTTAATAAGATTCTGAATTTAGAATAGAGCCCTGGTCTGAATTTTGTTTTGCTCCAAGATTTAATAATAATTTCCAATCTAAATCTCACACTTCAAAAATTTTTACTCAAATTTCTGGAAGCAAATTATATTTCAAATTATTTTATTTTTGTTATTTTTACTTATTGAAATTACCAATCTAAAAAAAAATCCATACCAAACCAATTTCCGAAAAATTCCTGGTGTTTTATTTATTTACACCTTTTTAATTTTTTCTTTTCTTTAACAATAACTGTACCCCTCCCCTTTGTTTAACTTGGTGAAATTAGGTGAATAATTTGAAATTCAATTAAAAAAAATGAAAACCCTTGGCGTACCGCAGATATTACCAATACTGGCATTTAGCATGCAAAAATACCAGAGATGGCAACATTGGAATTTTAAAAATTTTGAAATTTAAAGACAATGAGAAAAATCACCAAAAATCGTATTTTGACCCAATAATGACAATGAAAGTTTTAAAGTAAAAGGCTAAACTTTAAAAGCTCATAACTTGAAAACTGAGCTACCTATATACTATGGACTGCATCATGAGATAGAGCTCTTTCAAATAACGCTTTCCAGAAATGACAGAGCTCTGCCGTCTGACAGCCCCATTTAAGGAACTGTCAGTAGGAACTAAGTCCATATAGAGTATTTCTTTAAAAAAAATACATGAAAAATATCAAGGCCTAAACTTTTAAAGCTTGAAACTTCAAAACAAAACCGCTATAACAATGCATTGTTTGTTGGTATATCCCTTGCATTGTTGCAGTTAAGTAGTTAACTAAAATAACATCAAAGCATTTAGCAACCGCATTTAAATGGTTAATCAAAATATTATTGTGAGTGAACCATCCTAAAGTCGGGAGAAAAACGAGGTCGGAAACCAGTTTAACAGACCTTATAAATTGAAATCTTTCAAATCTCTGTTCTTTTATTCACTCTGAAAAGATATTGCCCTCTTTCCCTTAACTTTATTTTTCTTTATTTATTTTCTTTCATTAAATATAACGGAAACAGCGGGAGATTGCTAGCAAAATCGGGAGACGGGAGAGTAAACGAAAAACCGGGAGTCTCCCGCGGAAAACGAGAGAGTTGGCATCTCTGAAAATCCCCCCCCAAAGGGATTTTTTTTATTTTAATAATTTTTACGTAACTTTCTAAAAATTTTACACACCACTTTATAATCTTTCCCCAATATGGGTAACCGAATAATTTTTAAATATATACAAATATACAAGTTACGAGCACCATATGTACAAGCTCGTAACTCTGCCTCTGTGTGTGCCAAAACAGAAGGGGACGCTTATCGAAGAGGTGGGGGACGTCCTCTTCCCCCGCTCTCAAGCCAGTTTGAACTTGAGCTTCTCACCCTTAAACTTTTACATTTTTATCCCTCTACTCTTCTTTCCTCTTCTTTTCTTTCTTGGCCTTATTGAGGGGTGCGTTTCTTCTGTCTTTTCTTTTTTTTGTTCTCCTTGGCTCTGGGCACTTTCTCTACCTCTTCAACAATCAACTCATAAGTGGTGCCATCTGGTAAGGTGTCCTCCGTGAACTTCCTGTAGGTGATTCCCGAGACGAGTCGAGCTGGCTTCTCCCAGAAGTATTCAACACTAGGGACGGGTTGTTGTTTCACCTCTCTTCTAATTTCACTAACTTCTGCCCAGTTGGGCCAGCGGGGGCGGGCAGTGGCCAGCCCATGGAGGAGCAATGGGAATTGTGGGTGTCCGCAAGATTACTTGTCGCCGTGGTACCCA
>JAMKCH010013166.1:0-37469 GCA_023653785.1 Ophioderma brevispina
AGCAAGGTCTCGGAGGACTCGCTTCGGTTCTGTAGGTCCGGTTAGGGCTATTGTTCCTAGTGACCCGGGTCCCTAGGAACCACACCCCCCGGGCTATATCTACAGGGGGACTATATCTCCTTTCACACCGTCATTTTAGCGAAAATGTGACGGTAGCACCTTCACCGGCCGGGTTTAGGTATGGCCGTCAAGTCGAAGGTAAGGGGTGGTTGCCACGCAATGGTATTTTATGTGCATTTTTTTTAAAATAGATGGCACGTATTGCGAGGGTTGGGTCAAATCACCAAAACATTTTTGAAACTAGTGGTTTCTATGGCAAATTTGCTGTAGAATCCAAAAAATGACCTTTATTTTTACATACGGTGATGTCTGGCGTCGCTAAATTACGAAAATTCATATGTCCACCAAAATGACGTTTTTTCGCCACCGAAACCCCCCCCCCCCCCCCCCCCCCCCCAAAAAAAAAAAACACCCCCCCCCCTCATCACCTATTTTTTTGGGTAGATACCACTATTTATTATGTCTCTATATAGGTTTTTGGTCAGAACTCAATCTGACCTTTCAATGTTGTACTCCTCCCAAAATGAGTTTTGTGTGAAGTTTGATAATTTTCCATAATTTTTAAGTAATTATCACCCTACTTTGCTCAATTATGACTATTATGTTGTCCCTTCAACCATTTACTGGCTTGAAAGAGTGCTCAGGTCGCATATGTGTATGTTTCCACTTTGGTAAGGTCTTGTTAAAAAGTTTAAACAGCATTTGGGTTTAGCCAGTAGGTTCCTTCAATATGGTGATGACGTCAAAGGTATATACCAATGTCTAGCTGGGTAATTGGGTGGTCAACATTGGTTCAAACTCAATCGCGCAAATGCATCTCAACGAATCGCCGGAAGATCACATGTTCATCCTATCCATCCACATCAACAACAACACCACGCATCGCGCTCATCATTGCTTCCTCTGTCCATCCTTCTCAGAATCCCCACCTCATTTTCGGTCAGACACCAGTCTCGCTCCCATACAGCATCCTGAATGCACAACTCTTCACTCATAAAAATAATGCAACAGCAGTTTCCACTAGATTGAGTTTGAGTTGGAATATCAACTGATCGATCAAGATATCAACTAGTAACCCCACTCAACTCAGCCAGTAAAAATTACTTTCTCTTTCATTAACTCAACTCAATTAGGCCATCTCAACTCACGCATCATCTAATCAAACAGCCGTTGCATTTTTCTATGAGTGTTATACACCATACCTTTAATCTTCAAATCTCTTCCTTGCAGGGCAACGCCCACATTCCCTAAACTTCACCCACCCATGCCTCACTCTAGCTAAGCTGTCACAGCTACCTCGCATCCACCACCCCCATTCCCTGTCCCCTAGGTACTTGAACTCCTTCACCGATTCCACCGCATCAGTCACAACACAACCGTTCCCCCAGTTCCACCATCCCTCCCCAGCACCCTTCTCTCATCTTCACATATAAAATCTCTAGCCAAACACACTCTCCTCTTTGTAATCCCCATGGATCCATTTCCCCATTTCTCACACGTCACTGATTACCTTACCACTACCACCTCCCTCTCACCCCCTCACCAGCACTTTGTCAAGTTACCTTCAGACCCTACTCTCAAAAGCCTTCTTCCACTTCCAAAACTTCTTCCTCATTCCTCCATGAACTCACCTATTAAAACCATTGTCATCATCATACAACTTCTCACTCAGCAAACCTTCTTTTGCACTTTCCCCGTGACTAACATCAATCACAATTGCAAAAATCACTGGCGAAAGTACAGAAGCTTGATGCACACCCACCTCCCCCCAAAGTCTTCAACAAATCATACCCCACTCTTAATCTTGTTTTTGCCCTTCATACAACTCATCAATGGCTCTACCATTGCTTCTGTATCCCTCTCTTCCTCAACGTCCACTCCATCACTTTCCTGCGGGACTCGATCAAATGCCTTCTTCAAATCTACAAAACACATACAGCTTCTTAAGTTAGCGCGATATTCCCTGAGCAGCCTCCTCAAATAAACACTGCATCTGATCGTTTCCCTTCCCGTGGCATATTAAATTGCATCTCATTCCACTTCCACTATCTCCCGAATCCTATTCTCTAGAACCCTCCATTGCAATCTACACGCCTATATTCGCCACACGCAATTGCATCCCACTTTCTTTTGGAAAGTACCACACTCCCTGCCTCACTCCCCCCTTCGGTACCCCTCCTCCATCTAACACCCTCTGAAACAACTCCATCATCACCCAATCACTATCGCTCCACTCGCAATACTCATTTCAACACTTCACCTCTGGAGTCAAATTTGCAATGACATAGACTCATTGTTAAAGCAAATCTCTGCATAGAACAATGATTGATGTCCATTTAGCATTCCAAGCCAACGGTATGCTCAATTTGTTGGATTATTCATATTTTTATTATCTGATTTATAGTTTTAAAAAACCCAATGGTTGAAAGGATCAACATATACTTAAATTTGAGCAAAGCATGTGAACAGTTATTTCCAAAAATTATGACATTATCAAATTCACACACAACCATTTTAGGCCGGGTTAAACATTTAAAGGTCAGATATTGAGTGTCTCTTGAGACCCCAAAACCCCTATATATAGACATATTTTAAAAGTGGTATCTATCCACAAAGTAGGTGAGAGTCGAAAATATTTCATTTTGGCGGCCATTTTGAATTTCCGTAATTTAGCGACGTCAGACATCATCGTATGCAAAAAATAAAGGTCATTTTTGGATGTACAGTAAAAATTTGCCATAGAACCCACTAGTTTAAACAAAATCATTTTTCAGAAAAAGTCCAGATTTGCCCAACCTATATGGCTCTAAAACTCTGTTTATGTAAAACTAGCTCAATTGCCATCATTTCAGAGCTGAAAAGCGCATTAAAATCAGATATTCCTACTTTTTTAGATGCAAAATTTTGGATTTTCACCTAGTTTCGGTGGAAACACCAATTTTGCCGACTCGCGGACTTGATGACGTTGGTACTTATTTTGGTATCCACTAGAACGCAGAGGACCATAATAGCTATCCACTGGTATCAAAACCATAAAGCTCGGGTGCTTTAATAACACCCTCCTCCCACTTGGAAAACCGTGTTACAAAAGAAACACGCTTGGTAGAGACGACGGTTAAAACGTTGCAATATTTGTTGTTTGGGATAACGAGGTTACAGGGAACATCAATGTCATGTTTTAAACTTTTAATTTATGTGATCAAGCTGGCTATTAAAATAGCCACACATTCCGACCATATGTGTTATAAATCACTAAATTGACTCAAAGAAAACGAAATTAGTTTTATTTCACGGACACTTTCATGAGCAAATGGACTTTGAACAGAACACGTTGGGTTTTTGAGACGAGCTTGTCACTGCTTTTAGTTAATCTATATCAAAATCATGTGTCATATGTAATGTCGAAACTACTGGGCGGGAGACACCGGATCCCTAATTAGGGACATACTCGAATATAGAAAATTGAAAGCAATAACATTTACGTTTAATGTTAAATAGATGCCCTACTCTTTGCTCGAGGCAGGTCCATACCGGCAGGAATTACTTTTTTGGGGAGTGGGGTGGGCGGGACCTCGAAAGTGGACCTTTTGGTATAATGCATCAACCCCCGGTCTTTTTGAACATCTCATCACCCTAAAATGGGCTTACTTGTCAAAATTTCTCTAAATTTTGGACCTCTTCATCCACAAATCAAGTATAAGTGGACCTTTTCGGCCCTTTGTGGAATTTCCCCCCTGCGTTAAAACCAAAGATTGAAAATCATTAAAAGATTGAGTTTAGGGAAACGTCTAAAATTCGAATGAAATATTCAATGAATTTGGTTGTGCATTTTCGATCTTTTAAGAGCATTTAAGACTGATTTCACAATCTTGATTTGTACTTTTTCCCTCCCTCAATCTTTCCATTTAAGAGAGAGTTTCCTTGTTTCGCAGTCATGTTGCAAAAATCAAGAACATGGCAATGCCTAAAATTACAACTTTTGAGTGATTTTACTTTCTACACTGCTGTTGTTTTTATCTATTGTATTTTATTCTACGATATTTTTTTAGTAAATTATGGCCAAATTAAAACCCCACCTTTATACACAATCATATCTGATATCCGGGGCTTATATTGGCAGAGGATAGGCGGTTACCGATACGTCATGTTTTATAGTGTCCGCCCCCATCCGGATTTTCGACTGGGGCGCTGTTCTATAACGAATTTCCCCCGTGATAATTTCCCACTATCGAAGTGCGCATGCTCGAGTGTTACCTGGTTAACATGTGCTCTACGGCAGCTATTCCGGGAATGGCTTATGGCTATTTCATCAGTGGTCAAGTTCTGCACTGCATTGTTCGCATTTCCCAGCGACAGTACAGTAACTTCAGTAAGTACATGAAGTATAAAAGCTGATACTATGTATCGGTATCCAACTCAGTTCACACGAACTAAAGTCTCCGACTGACGGGGATTAATCATGCATTCAAAGTGGCAAAATGCCAAAAACATCAAAATGTTGCAGAATTTTGCACCTTTGAAGGGTTACAAATTCGCACCATGGAGAGAAATCACTTCATTTTTTCCGATCAAAAACACAAAATTTAGTTTTAAAGGCGCGCAGAAACACCACGCATCCACTGCGGAAATAGTTTGTTTTATCATTAAATTTAATACAACTGTACAATTTAACTTTCTAAAATTAGAATTTCCTCACCAAAATTCCATACACTTACGCATTGTTTCCCACGGATCGAATCCATGGTTTCCTACTGTCACCCATGGAAGACAGGGTTATGGAAAACACGAATATCATGGTTCATCTCGGCGCCATGCCGACTCGGCCCATCGCCGTCTCGGCCCCTGTCATCTCGTCCCTTTTTCTTTTCTTTTCCTTCTTTTCTCTTTTCCCGTTCCTTCCGTGTCTCTTCCTTTTCCCCTTTTTCCTCTTCTTCTCTCCTTTCGTTTGCTCATTTTCCTCTTTCCTTCTCCTTTTTCCCCCTTTTCTTCTTTTCTTTTCTTTTTCTTTCTCGCCCTTTGCCTTTTCTTCTCTTCTCTTCTCGTTCGCTTTACTTTCTCTCTCTGTCCGTTCTCTTTTATTCCTTTTTCCTTTTTCATTCTCTTGTTTCGCCTCTCTTCAGTTTCTCCAGTGCTTTGAGACTGTAAACTCGATCAATCATTTTTTCCACTCCAACTCCATATAATATACACCGTTGAAAGAGATATACAAAATGCGTTTGGGCATTAAACAAACTTACACCCCGAACATGAGGACAATACGGGCGAGATAAGTATTATTGGCCAGGTCAAATGTTTACTGTCAGCCTGTGGTTCAAGACAAAGGAAATTATGCACACCTTTATTTAAGCGCTTTCTGTAATTGGTTAATGCAGGTTGAAATTTGCATCTTTAAATGGTATTGTCATAAACAATTCTTGAATTTTGCAGATAACCAACTCTGCCAGTGACCTTTAGAATAAATGAGCGAAACAGGCAAGAACTCCGTTTGTACAAATATTTCACTAGATGAGCGGACCCAGTCGCTCGTCCAGTTGAACTCCGTGATTCGTCCTCAGGCTCTTGACAACCAACGAAAAGGCACAAGAAACCCAAGAAGTATACAAAAGACAGAAAACTATGAAACAGGTAAACTGCAATTGAAGTATTGTAAAATGTTGCGAAACAAGTTACTAAAGGACAGGGCGGATCAGGCGGCGTTATTTATTTTTTTTTATTGGCGAGTACGGGCGCCCGTTGCCGCACAGGGCGCCGGGTGCCACTATAAGAAAAATTCCTTTTAAAAAGGAATTGCACGGTCAATCGTTAATGAATCAGTTTGTGGAAGGTTATACGCATGTCAAAGAACATGTCATATAAAAAAGCTTTACATCAATGAGAGATTTAAATAAAATAAAAAAATCTATGGCATTAAAGGACAAAAATTGCTACCAAAACATCAAAATGTTGCAGAATTTTGCACCATTGAGAGCGATAAATTCACAATGGGGAGAAAAAATACTAATGTCTCCGATCCAACATCACAAAAATTACACTTTAAAAGCACTATTAGCAAGAAAAACAACTCTTATCACTGGGAATAGGATGTGTTAATTTTAATTTTAAATACAACTGTATAAATTAACTTTTTTAAAATGTTGAAATTTCCTCACCAAATTCCCACAGCGGCTACGTTATGGAACAAATTGATGATGATAATCATGATGGCACGTCGGTGGGGATGAGGTGCGGATCACAAAGTGCTCCCTTAATTTGAAAGTTGGTCCTTTTTTTTTTTGCCCCCCCGTTCGCATATTGCTATAATATTGCAGTTACACAAGTGCACAACCACCATTTCCGATCGTCTCCAAGTTTACAGTTGCCACAGTGACATTGGTGACTGCGATTACAATCATAGAGTGCCCGCGCTTTTCGCAACCGCTAGCTGATTTGAATGGGAGCTGTCACTAAAAGGGTTTTGATCACTCTTCCATTAACGCATATGTCAGAGAAATTACAAAATTTCCAAAGCCTTCTCATTATTTGTCTTTTTATACTTCCAAACATGTGTTAAATCAAGCGCGTCAAGATTTAGGCCCCCTTTTTTCAACATGAATATGAAGCCAGGTGAACATCTGCAAAATGAAACGCTAGTGATTTGAGTGGGAGCGGTAACTAAAAAAAACGGAGTGATCACTATTCACATCATGCAAAACTTCAGCGACAGTTACAATATTTATACCGCCAATCTCTTTAGGCCTATTTGCTTTCGCTGTGTCACAAATTCAAACTTCACTATGCCTCATCTGCTTAAACGTGTAGTCAGGAGTCATCAAGATTTCCCCCAAAATTAGGCTCTAATAAGCCAGGAGGAATTACTGCAACATGGGGCCAGCCAAAGAACTTCCCACTCCCAAGACCCAATCCGGTGGTAGCTGGGGTCGGAGAAAAGTGGCCACTATAAGTGACTCAATCATGGGGAAAATGCGGGTGGTGGTTGCGAGTCACCCATTGGAAGAAAAATGCGGCAAATTGGAAAATTTGAGGCAAAAAAGCAAGCGTTTGGGACGCTCCCCTCATCGGGGCGATTTTTGTTTCATTGGTCGGCTGACTTTTCCATTGACGGCGTTTTTGCACCCTCAGAAAACCACAATGATGACTACAAGATGTAACTGGACGTGCCCTGGGCTGCAATAATTCAAACAATAAATTGTAATGAGATAATAAGGCTTTTCACACCGACGCCGGCGGATCGATAGACTTTTTGAGAAACGTCTTAAAATTCGGATGAAAATGCAATGGAATTGGTTTGAATTTTCGATCTTTAAGAGCATTTAAGGACTGATTCACAATCTGATTTGGACTTTCCCTCACCTCAATCTGTCCATTAAGAGAGTAGGACTGTTGGTCTTCGCAGTCATGTTGAAAAAAATCAAGAACCATGGAAATAATGCCTAACATTACCAAAATTTGATGGTGATTTACTTTTTACACTGCTTTGTTTTTATCATTGTATTGTATTCTACGATATTTTTTAGTAACTTAGGCACAAAAGGAAACACCCCTTTTACACAACACATAGCGATATCCGGGGCTGATAATTGAAGAGGATAGGCGCGTACCGAACGTCATGTTTGAGTGTCCGCCCCATCTGGATTTTCGACTGGGGCGCCGATGGGAAAGAAATACGATCCTGTAATTTTCATTCATTTTTACAGTATTTTCTGTAAAAATTGCACGGTGATATTACAGTGTGTGTGTGGTGTGTGTGTGGGTGTGTGTGTGTTGTGTGATGTGATAGTAAATACATTATACTATGTGCAATTTTATACACCCGAATCACGGGGCAGTTCACCTTATTGTTAAACAATAGAGTAACATTTGCAAGAACCTGAAATAAAAATGCTTAAAAATGAAAACATAAGAGATTTCTTATTTCTGCTAGTGTTTTGCCGTTGGTTTTTGTCTTTATTTTTTTATATTTTGAGTAAAATGACCCATAATAAGCAGGCCTCAATACACGATGATACATGATCGCTAATGACAGGTAAGATTACGTACACTCTCTAATGTTAACTTTTTTTTTTTTTTTGTTTTTTAGTTATCTTTATGTCATTTCATGTCAAGGACTTTGGTCATCACGATAATTTAATTTACAAATAGCTCTATACTTTGTTTGTGGCATCACTGGACTGCAAGTGGTGTGTATTTATCAAGGGACTTTTATGTCACAAAGAATGACTTTGAGTAACACAGTAATCGGAAGTGGTTTGAGCCTTGTGGTGTAGGTAATTAGTGTATACCAGTACACAATGTTGGACTTCTTAACTGGTACCGTGCAATCTAGCGATGGAAGCTAGTTAGACTCGATGGTTATTACGTGCCAAGAGTTAGCGGGCACAGCAAATATCAGCGAGGTCAAAACTTACAGAGCACCAGGAATAAAAATGTCTACAACGACAAGAGGCCTCAGCCTAAGTTGTTATCACGCCCTCTATAAATAGTCAAGTGGCTTAATACGCAGTACGTCGAAGGTGAAAAGAAACCCTATCCGATGTTGTACAGTTAGGTTGTTGCATGCAAAAACACTGAATGTAGATGTTCATGTTTGTAAACAAACGTCTTTAACTCTTTGGAAACCTTGAAGAACAATAACTACACTGACATTCGCGACCTTATCTTAACTATACCGGATTATAATACAAATCTTTTTCGTCTCAAACTAATAACACAGTTCTAATCTAAATTCTAGAAGGCACCCATGTATTTCGTTTGTCCATGCAATCCTATGGGGTGTATAACTTCCGGTTAAAACCCATTAGCAAAGCACGGTCTCCGACAGTGCGAAAAAGACATTCTTATGCACGGCCGCCCTCTAAGAACTCGAAGATGACGGTTACAGGGCGTCGGGCACATGTAGATATAAAAAAATGACTCTGTGTGGGCATCCAGGTCGACGCAGCGTGTTTCTAGTGAAAAATCAGTTACAAACTTAACAGTCCATTTTCTCAAAATGAAAAAAAGGGCAATGGCCATTTTTACACTAGGCTACTCATTATGACTCGCTACTAAGGACTAGATACCAATATCCATGAATATTCAAATTGACATATAGTTGGATGTTATACACCAAGTTCGATAATTTTTAAATTTATATGCTCGGATCAAATAGTGTTTTATATAAGCACTTTGCATTATTACCATTCGATTCAAGAGTTTCGACGTCGGTCAGAGTACTAAAAAATTTCCAGGAAGGTGACCGAAAAAGAGGGAAGGACCGGAAATTTTGGGATAAGGGGACGGGGAATGCTCTAGCACATAGTGCTACATGATAAAACATGGAAAGGCATTGTAAAACCAGTGCATGCTCTCAATTTGAAGGAATATAAAGAGAGGTAAGCAAAGACAATGAACACCAAAAATATGCTATATAATAACTTCAGACATAACCATTTTGTTTGTTTGTATTGTATTGCTCGAATACTAGTAGGTTCTTAATCAAGTATAATTTCGTGAATACGAAACTGAAGTTAAAAGGAGATATGGTCAGGCAGGAGCCATAGCCTGCGCTCATAGCGGACAACGGAATGAAGTATTAAACTAATGTTGCGTAAAACGTCAACTGAATCGAGTGCTCTATTCCTTAACGTTGTAGACGGACTGTGGAGTCCGGCGGACTATCTCTCCTGCCACACCGGTTTAAGTTCGATGAATAATGAATTTTGGAATGAGCCATCTTAAAGCTAGCTATAGACATCAACCTGATTTCCGATCAACTTTTATGTTACCATTTGCCCAATA
Source organism: Ophioderma brevispina (assembly GCA_023653785.1). Classification (NCBI taxonomy): domain Eukaryota; kingdom Metazoa; phylum Echinodermata; class Ophiuroidea; order Amphilepidida; family Ophiodermatidae; genus Ophioderma; species Ophioderma brevispina. The sequence goes on from JAMKCH010013166.1 coordinate 9,838, forward strand.
CACTTTTAATAGATCATATACAAAACGAAAAAACCTAAGGGCCCATTATTTCCGGATGACTTATGTTGCCCCTCCAAAAGGAACTTGATAACGGGAGCTATTCATCCTTGTGAAAATTAAGAGCTAGGGGCTAGAGTCAGTAGATTGTTTAATCGTACTTATCTAATAGAAAACAACTTGTAAACGTCAATGGTATTTTTTCTTATCCATGGGATGTTCAATGCGGATTAAGCTGTCATTATATGCGATAACTGTAATAATCATAATACTACAGTATATAGCGCATTATGCACAGCCTAAAAGCGCTTTACATCAAACCGAACAACTAACTACCACAAATGTTCTTAAAACATCGCAAAATAGTATAAAACATTGCATAAATAACATTTATAAATGACTATACAACCGGTAGTGTAATACAGCTAAAAGCAAAACACATTGGTTTATAGACACAATTTATATTACTCATTTAGATAAAAACAAAACCACATAAATATGAAAACAAAAAAGTTTCAGTTGTGACTTGAAGATAGAGACGAACGCGGCGGATCTGATTGTGATCCGGCAATTGGTTCCATTAATTGGGAGCTGCAGCGACAGAAACCTGAGGGACTCCCCAATCCAAGTCCACAGTATCAGACGAGTTGGAGCGTTGATTGACAATAGACATGGGGTACGGCCCTCGAGGTATGACGTGAACCATCAATGCTGTCCCGGAACTTCCATATCTGGATGAACAAACGTTGAATTAAATGGTGATCAATTGTGTTCGAAAAACGATGAGAAATCTAGCAGCACCAGAAGAAGCTTCAGTACCATTTGTTTGGATGCCCCTGACTATATCCCACAGGTTTTGGGTGAGTCTCTATAGCTGGTTACTGCAGCTAATGTCGTGATGGTCTTCTCGTATGTGCGCTGAAAGTATTGAACTATGTAGCCATTAATTATATCCATAGGTTGTGTCATTTCAATCTGAAATGATATGCATTTAACCTGCTCACGCGTCCGCAGATCTCTTGAATATTGAGCAAGATTTTAGGTGGTCATCTGGAAGAATTGAAGTTAAGACCACGATGGCAAGTATAAAAACAAATTGCACCAAGGAAGATGAAGCTTGACTCTGAGCCGTACATCAAACTAGTGCCCTGTTATTAATAACAAAGTCATTACATATTAATTTATAGTTTATTCTATTATGGCACACTGATTTGAAAGACATTAGTGTTTTTAACGAGTCCGTAAATATACAGAGTGTCCAGAAAAAAATACCTAATAGCGACCCCATTTATATTTTATTGCAAATATGTTTACATATTTGCCAAATTATACATCATCGCTTTTCGAAACAACAAATCCTATTCACTGGGTTATGTCCATTTCGATAAACTCATTTTATGTCACTTGTAACGGATATGTAATCTTTTGCACCAAAACATTGAACACTTAATGGATATGTGCATCAAACAGCCTGTGTTAACAAGTGAAAAAACGGCAATCCCGCTTAATTGAAAGCGCTCACGTCCTTTTGTGGACTAAAAATGCGGTTTTGCTGTTTGAAAAAAAGAATGCCATAGTACCGTGTGTCCCAAAAAAACGCACCACCTTTGAACAAAAGCACGTGACTACTATCTTTGGTTTAAAGGTTAGATGGGACTGTTAGCTGATATCCCTGAAAAGTTCATAAAAGGTCGAGTCATACTTTTTTTAATAATATGACCCAAATCAATAACCTGCAGGACCCATATAACCAAATTGAGGCGCTATTAACTACAACTACGGGCCCCTGTACGTTTTGTGCCCAGAACCACCAATATGAATCTCTAAGTCCAACCACCATTTCCCCTTTTTTCAAAAGACAGGTGCTGCAACAAATATTAAAATTAAATTAAAATTAAGGAAAAGTTATCCAAGTAGAATGGAAATGTAATTTTGGATATGTTGATGCTCGGAGTGACTACAACAATTTGCTAAGACACCTTACTGATTTACATGAATGTAAAAACCATTAAGGAAATGTAACAATCTACAATAAACAGACCCTCGATCACATGGATAACCAAAGGTCTCTTGAAATCTAATACCACAGAATAAACTTACAAAGATTACTTACAGTGTAACAAACCAGATTAGATTGCAAAATTTCAAACCCCGTACGACATAATTACACAGCTTGATTCGTAAATCTTAAACGAGATTAATTTTTTGAAAAAAAATCCAGATTTCCAAAACAAACATGCGTCAGACTTGGAAGCTATCAATGATTGTTTTAGGCCGTGGGAAGAAAATATTTCAACAGATTAACTTCAAAACGGATGCTGGTCTAAAATGAATAACCCACCCAGGATTTACAATGAATTTAACAATTTTTTGTAAACGTTGGTCCCGAAACTTTGCTTCAAAAATTAACATTCCCGGAAGAATTTTTCTGATTATCTCAATGCACCTCAAGATCAAGTGCTTTTATGTCTCCATCATAGAGCTTGACATATTTTTAAGATACGTAAATAAATTCAACAAAAACCCAGAAAGATCCCGCCATGATGATATTGGGATTATATCGTGAACAAGTAATAAGTGAAATTGCTCAAACCATTAACAATGATTTTTAATTTATCAATGTCAACAGGTAGTTCCTGATAGCCCAAAGGTAGCAACGGTATAGCCTATTCATAAAAAAGATGATACCTGTTTGTTTCCAATTATAGACTGTTTCTGGTTAGCCATGTTTTCTAAAATCCTTGAACGTTTAATCTTTACAGATCACGCATCCCATGATAATATGATATACTTAACAAGAAACATTTTGTTTTCGATCAAACCACTCAACATTATGGCAGTCATTTGAACTGGTTTATAAAATTCGTCAAGCTACTGAGAATAATGAAATCACGACGGGAATATTTTTAGATTTATCAAAGCATTTGAATACTATTGACCATAAAATATTACTTTACAACAAGCTTGAATAATTAGGGTTTTAGAGGTATTGTAACTTCATGTTTAAAATTACTTAGAAGTATAAACATATGTCGATTTTAAATAAAAACAAATCTGATCTTAAGGATATTGTATGCGGTGTACCACAGGGATTTATATTGGGGCCGCTATTATTTATATTATATTTAATGATATTACTACAACTTCATCATGAGATTCATATTGTTTACGGATGATACCACTATATTGTCTTCACATTCTGATGTATACAGTAAGTTAGACTCAATTAACAAGGCGCTCTGGGAAGTTTACCAATTGGTTTAAAAACAACCAAGTTATCTATTATGCTAGTAAAACGACTAAGTATAGGTATTGGGTACTCCGCACGGAACACAAATATACTGCTAAAACAGTTACGGATAACAATACCAATGTTGTTTTGGATGAACACACTTAGATAAATTAAGTGGAGACTAGTTTCTGGGTAATAATCGATGCAATCTTACCTGGAATCTGCATATTGATATGCCCTTCTAAAACATTTCAAGAAATTGTGGTATTCTCAATAGTGAAACTACATTCCTGAAAGATTCTTTTCACTTATACTTGTACCCTATCCGCCTTATATTAATATAGTTTCTTGTCTGGGGGAATTCACCCAACTTTTATTTGTATTCTCAATTACAAAATGGGCTCTTCGATCATTCAAATAGTCACTATAGAAGCCCCTCAACCCCCTATTTCTCCTACGTTATAATATTCTTAATGTCTATATGATGCTTATAAATTAGAGTTAGTAGTATTCATTTTTAACATTATACAACATAAATTAACCCAGTTATTTCATGCCTATTTTTATTAAGCATGCCGATGCTGACCATCACACAAGAAATGCATGATTATCAATTTGCACAGAATAAGAAGCATTCGCAGACCAATCAGTAAGATCTCAGGGCCTATTCGTGGAATTCGTTAAAGTCAGAGATAAACAACTCAAAGAAGTAAAGCATTTCAGAAATCAAATGAAGTCAACCATCTATAAAAAAATTCTGACACCTTTTCAAATATTTCTTGGGCTTGTTAATGTCTTGTGTGTTTGGTCATAATACCATGGAGTGCTTGGTACTGGTAAGACTTTTAAAGTTTACTAAAACGACTCCATGGTCGTACCGGTTTATTTCATAGGCTTAGTTTTTTGTTATGTAACTTGTACTTTATTTCATTCAGGGGTGATCGTTTTCTTCCTGGCCTTATTTGGCCTTTTTGATCATCTCCTCCATTTCATGTTTTTCCGTCAGTTTGTATGTTTAAATGAGTTTGGAAATAAAGATTGATTACAGTGATGATATTAATATATGAAGTTTTCCTCCATTGTAAATAAACACTAAAAACAATCAATTTTAAACACACTTAAAAATATCGAATTAGGATATATGATCAACAAACTCTTCGTATTGGCCAAATAAGACTGCATTGGAATAGAGCTAATCAATTCATCTCATTTTGTGACGGCACAAAAAGAGTTATTCATCATCATTTGTGACGGCACAAACAAAAGAGTTATCTTAACCAAAATTTAATGACCAGACTGACTTTATAATTGATATTGTTGTTGGTTTTGTGATTGAAAAAAATATAGGTTTTTAATTTTTTACTTTTCTTGTTTTGTAATTTTTAACATTATTTCATTAACAAGCAAGTTGCAGACCAACGACATATCATTTGTTGGATGTGGAGTTTTGTCTATGATTTATTCATAGTTTTATCTCTTCTTCAAACATATTTTATCACCAATAACTTAAGTTTATTTTTCCCTTAAATAATAATGAATGTACAGCAACCATTGACCCAAGCAGATTGTTGTTCTGCAAGGAATTTGGGAAGAAAATTGATTGCCAATCAATAGGTATTTGCCATTATTTTCTTCATTGCCAGTCATGTGGACCAGCTCCTCCATTTTTGTACAAATGGGTTCTGCGGGTTACTTGATTGTTGGGGTATATTTATTAAAAAATATTGACTCTACCTTTATGAATTTTCAGGAATATTAGCTAACAGACCCATCTTACATTACAACAAAGATTAAGTAGTCATGTGCCTTTGTTCAAAACTTATGGCGCCTGCCACCAAGTGTTGCGGTTTTTTTTTGGCCACACGGTACAAATAGTATGCATAAATCTGTAATAAAAACCTGAAATTAGTGGCGCTTTTAGGGTAAGGTTTTTGGGGACACTCTGTAATAACCATTTGTAACAGCGTGTTTGTAAGAAAGCTGAATTTGAGTGACAAAACGCCACGTTGTGGCCTAAATACTAATATTTTCTTGAAACGAATCTGGATTTTTTATTCTCTGCATTCAACATCTTTGTCGGCAGCAAATTCAGTAAACAGACAGCATTTCTGAAGAAACACAAACCTACGACGTCAGCGAAAAAGCATATTCGCAAACCACGTGATGACCTTTGACCTTAAATGCAATAATGACGATTTTTACATGTTTAGAATGTCATAAGGATAATTCCTTTCCAGGAACTTTATATTTTGACCAGGGTGACCTTTGATCTCGAATAACGTCAGTATTCAAAGTATTTCTTTTAGAATATCGCACTGATCATTTCTGTCGAATTTGAGCTCAATCGGAGCAAGATGAAAACCTGACGATTGACCGATGAACTTTGACCTACATACATACATACATACATACATACATACAGCATTTAGTGCGCCATTCCCAAAAGGCTCAGAGCGCTTACAGAATAAAATGTCTTAAAACTACAAACTTAAATGTACATTACAAAGTATAGTAAAAGTGCAAGATAACTCAAAGTTAAACATACAACGTAAAATAATAATTATAATAGGTAAGTATAATGCCTTTTACAAGCGCTGTGCAACAAGAAATGGAGAAATGGCCTAATTCATGGCGCAATGACAAAAAGGGCCATTGCAATAAAACACCGAACTAGTGCAAGGACAGCAAGGACAAACAACTATGGGTGTTACTACACAAGGCAACACTGAAAAAAGAATAAAGGACAACAATAAAAACTGATTATGGAAACAAATAAGTTTTGAGAGATTTCTTAAACATAGCAGTAGATGAAGATTGTCTAATATACTCCAAGCCTAAAAATGCGAACGATGTTGAAATGGCCATCAACGTGCTCAAACTTGCTTTCAAATGAACGCGCCAAGCCAGCTGGATAAATCTCTCAAACTTCAACATCATGCTTCGTTATCAATGCATTACGGACACAGGTCAATAAGCAAACACATTACGCGAAAAACGCTCCTGGCATTTATTATTATAATTCACCTACATACCTACATACCTTTTTAATACAGTAATTAATATCGTTCGGATTGTTTATGCGGGGAGTATATATACAGGAAGCTTATTCCATTCTTTTGATGCAGACACTGTGAAGGTTCTATCACCAGCTAATACTCTAGTGATAGGGTAGTCAAGACGTAGAAAATCATTGGGAGATCTGAGTTGTCTCTTTGGTACATATAAAGATAAACAATTCAACACATATGTTGGTCCTTGGTTGTGAAGGCATTTATAGACAAGCAGAAGTGATTTAAATATGATCCGTTGGCGTATTGGTAGCCAGTGAAGTGATTTCAAAAGTGGTTTAGGGGCGTGTTTGCGGTCAACTTCAAATACAAGACGTGCTGCCCAATTCTGCAGACGTTGAAGGCGAGAAATATAAGTAGCTGGACACGAGGAGAGAAGGCTGTTGCAATAATCTAGACGTGAAAGAATTAATGAACGTACAGCATGGTGACATGTAGGTTGATCGATATATTTCCCGATTCTAGCAATATTTCGCAAATGAAAAACAACAGACTTGCTAACATTAATAATATGAACTGACAGAGTCATGTGAGTGTCAAAGAAAGCACTCAGATTCCTAATGGTCTTTGCAGGTTCAATGTGTTCACTTCCAATAGAAAACGTTACATTAGATGGCAGACGTTTATGATTATATGGCGATGCAGCAATGAAGAATTCTGTTTTACTCTCATTTAACTTAAGTTTGTTTGCAGTCATCCAGTTTTTTATGTCAGATATCATCGCTGGGCGGGAAAACCTCATATGTATTTCCAGAGGTCAAATGCAAAACCACATATGTAAAAAGTGGGCCCCAGTGCTAAAACCTCATATGTGCATTTTGGTCACATCGGGTTCTAGTTCGAATTTCAAACCAAATATGATAGTAAATCATATTCCAATGTAAGATTCTAGAGCAAATAATTATCTAAATATATTTAGAAAGGAAAATCTTTCTTGTGCAAGGCATTACAGCAAATTATTCGGTTTTTGGTGCCTCCCGAAAATGTTACATATGAGGTTTTGTCATGTTACCGTTTTTACTACATATGAGGTTTTGCTTTTAAAGAAAAAAAAAAAAAAAAAAAAAATAAATTAATGTTTTATTATTATCCCTTAAATAATAATTATGTAAATGCAACCATTTGACCCAGTAGAAGTTGTTCTGCAAGAAATTTGGGCAAGTAAATATTGATTGCAATCAATAGTGTATTTAGTGTAATTCCAGAGGTCAAATGCAAAACCACATATGTAAAAAGTGGGCCCCAGTGCTAAAACCTCATATGTGCATTTTGGTCACATCGGGTTCTAGTTCGAATTTCAAACCAAATATGATAGTAAATCATATTCCAATGTAAGATTCTAGAGCAAATAATTATCTAAATATATTTAGAAAGGAAAATCTTTCTTGTGCAAGGCATTACAGCAAATTATTCGGTTTTTGGTGCCTCCCGAAAATGTTACATATGAGGTTTTGTCATGTTACCGTTTTTACTACATATGAGGTTTTTGCATTTAAAGGTCAAATGCACATATGAGGTTTTCCTCGCCCAGCGACGTATACAATTTTTGTAGTTGAGATAAGCACGTCGAGTTCTCCCGGCACTTTTTGGGATCAAAATATACATATAACTCTGCACACTCAAAACACGAATGTAAAAACTATATCTGAAACCGGCATTATGTATAAAAGTACATATTGTAATGCAACGCTGTATATACCGTACATAACATTATGTGGAAAGTTATACTACATAGGTTGATATGCATTATATTACTTTACTTATTTTATGTAAAATTTACACATCGTTTTGTAAAAAGCAAACAAACAGACCTAAAATATGTAAAACAAATTCATTTACATATTGGTTTTATAAACGCAATATGTAAATGCGCGGTAAAAGTTAACGAAGTTTACATAAAAATTATGTGATTCAGCCAAAAAATGAAATGGTCACGACACAAGCGAGCTCGGCACAATTGAAATGGAGGATCTTGGATCGTGGGCGTAGCTTCAGGAGTCGTGGGGATTGGGGCTTATATTAACGTATTTTTTCTATCTGTAATCGATGCGGTTTGTGTACAATATATCATTATTTTGACCAAGGTAATATGACTGCTTATATTTCTCAGGATGATGGGTCATGACGAAAGGCTTTATCTCAGTCAAGTTTTGAACCCCAGGGTTCAGTACGGTATACATACGTACGTGCGAATATAGTAAGCCCATTTTGCATATGAAGTGTGGGCTCATACGATACCAACAGTGTTTACCACTGTAGTATTATACAGGAATACAGCTGTCATTTTGAAATACCTCGCCTCATCACCAAACCCGGGGAAGGTGCCGCCCAAATTGTCAGTCCACTTATATACTGTGTTGTTTGTTTGAGGCTGAATACACTGTTGAATTCTTGTCATATACTGAGTGTCTGTGTAACTATTTTGTGTGAATTATTGCCCTAATTTTACATCTATCTTATATAAACATTTTAAGAAGATAATTGTGTTCACATGTTTACATAATTTACAGTAAGCAGTTTAAATAATTGTGTTCAAATATTTACATAATTTATATGTAAAGATTACATAATTGAGTTCAATTTACATAAATAACAAGTGGAAGATTACATACTTCTGACAAGAATTATTACTAAATTATGGTTTTTTAAGTATTACCTAATGATTTGGTATTTTCACACTGATAATACATATATTTTATGTGCACTTTTACATAATTATGTGTACATTTTTACATTTACAATTTTAGCATAATTGTTACATAAAAATTATGGTGTTCTGTTTTTACAAATAGTAAACATGCAATTTTACACATGCTGTGTATTATTTGTGTGTGGTTCATCGCATATACATGATGAGAGACACGACGATGATTAACAATGTCACCAACTGAAGGGTGTATGTGTAGCCAACAGGTCCACAACAGAGCCCTGTGGTAAACCAACTGCATGTGATTGGTTCTGAAGCTTGACCTGCTATATCAACTTTGGTAGACCAATCAGCAAGATAGGACCGACCACCCATTTAAGCACTGGCCCTTGACACAAATCGTTTTTAGAAGGCGTGAAATTAGATATTGGCGATCATCGTGTCCGAAGCAGCTATAAGGTCTAAATAAAACATACTAACAGCTTTATTAGGCATCGATGAAACATGTCATTTTAACTTTTACCATAAGTGGCTGATTTAGTGCATGCCATGTCTGCTTATTGGTAAGGGTTCGCAAGGTTAATAAATCCAGATGTCTGTGAGACTGAGCATGCACCTTCAATTATTTACCGGCAAAGTTATTTTTGCAACAGGTGTGTAGTTCTTGAGAGTATTTTGATCAAAGTTTGGCTTTTCTGAGAGGCCTAATGATTGCAGAATGAGCTCCTTTTGAAAAAAACTCAGTAGAAGAGAGACTTAACATCTCAGTACGCACTGGAAAAGTTGAAGGTAGATTTTCCTTGAGGTACCATGTTGGAAGAGGATCTAATTCGCACTGGTTTTGCTTGTGAGAGTTGATGGATTTTTGAAATTTCTTCTTCCAGTATTGCCTGACACTTCAGAGGATACTATATTTAACAATAATGTGTCTTGAAAGCAATCAGGAATATAACTGTTGACTGTCCAGCTCCTTTCTGATGTTAACAATCTTATTTACAACGAATGAGTAGAACTGATTTGCGAGTTCTTTTGCAGAATCATAGTATGGTAGATGATTAACTTGTTTGTTGAACAGCAAGTTTAGTGTGCGGTAGACACTTTAGTTGAACATGAGGTAGCTTGTCTCTGAAAATGCTTGTTTTGCAGACCTGATTAGAATCATTTACATTTTGTTTAGCAATTAAATAAAGTTCGCGATCGTGCTCACATCTAGACTTTCTCGTTTCCGTTCTGCTTGACGGCGGTTCACGGCGTGCTTTGTGAATTGAATTTTATAGTAAGGGCATGTGCATGTTTAACACTGCGCGTACAAGTTTTTGGAGAGCAATTTATCAAGTAAATATTTCATACCAGAAGCATACCATTCAAACTGGCATTACTATGCCTGTGAATTGAGGAGGTTTATTGAAATAAGATCAGTAAGAGATTTAGCAAACTCTTCGTTGTCAATTATCACAATATTTGGGAAGAGTAGATACAACTTTCATAGGTTTTGGTGGTTGGTAAATCTAATGTGAAACAAATAACACGGTGATTAGACTCAGTTTGCTTCTGTATGGCTCTTCAACAGTGTTTATCGGTGGCGTGTGAAACAAATCTACGTTGACCATCTTTATGAGAGGGACCATTAACGTGCTGAACAAACAGCAGAATATTTGGTGTACCTGAGATTTGATAACATCATATTTGGAAGGATTATCCAATGAACATTAAAGTCACCAGTAAGATTAGTTTTACCTGTAAGTGGGAGATTTCATTAACAAAATTTCAATTCATTTAAACCATTTTCATATATGCGGTGACGAAGAGATTTGTTGTTCTGTGCACATGATCAAAAGTAGTAAAAACGCTATCACTTTGTGTTTATCATCAATTTCAAAGGAGACTTAAAATACGCTACGGCAACCTCACCACGATTTTCAGAGTCCGAGTATATTAAGAAGTGTACCCTGGAGGGGTACAAAAACCATTATTACAGAATCAGAACAACTATCTAACCAACTTCAAATAATCATTATATTCGACCATTTGAGAAAAACCTAGCACTATCGACATCTGTAATACGTATAGTCTATCACATACCAATCATGGGTCTCGTCTTTCTACAGAGGATTGATATGTGACATTTGCACCATTTTTGTTCAAGCACATCCATTAGCCCAAATGATCCTTGACACCGAATCTATATGGCAACTAATCTATTGTAATTTAATTTTTACTCTTCATTTAAGCTCCTTCAACAGTCTTCAGGTGGCACTAAGATGCATCCTGACCTTCTAAGTAGAATAAAATCCGTTTTTCGTATCTAACGTCAAAGGGAGCCCTAACTTTTACTATGGGGGGGGGGGGGGGGGGGGGGGTGGGGGAGTCGTTTTGTTACCGAAAACTAAGAGATTATATTTTAAAATCCTTCATCTGATTACAAATTCCTTAAATCGATCATTTTGAAACTAGATTTACATTATGAAGTGGTTTTACATGTTTTGGTTATACTGCTGCACGCAGTTATAAGACCTTTCCTGATACTTTAGGTATTTCATATTGCTCATTAAAATGGGCAATATGAAGACTGATAGATGTTTACAACACTAGTGTTAATCGTCCCAAAACATTGTTCATTATCCAGACTTCTAAACCATTTAATTTATAAACGCAGACTTGGCATAAAAATACAGTAATACAAGAACAAATACAATCTGACAGTTCGAATAGTGGAATAAAAACGGATATATATATATCTTTCGGTCACACAATAATAGATAGTAATATGCAAAATTAAAAGGCTTTGGCATCCTTGACACTGTCAAAATATGGGTCTACAGTACAGCACACGGTCAGTCGTGGAGTCACGCGACCTTAACTTATTTGTTCGAGAAAAAAAATTAAGTTATTGTTCGTAGAAGTCGCCCTGTAAAATGACCTGCTTGGAGTCTAAAATATCCAGTTTAATTTGAACAAAAAATATAATGTTGAAGAAAGGTCTTCTATACATCTGAGATAATCTAATTTCCTTTCTTAAGAAAATTTACTTTATATATATTTCCAGTGGAAACAATTAGATAAAATTCTTGTTTTGAAAATCCATCATCGTCTCTGAAGTTACAGAAACCCCTACTTATTCTATCATTGTTAAAAAGCGTCTGTGTACGTTGCACTTGGCTTGGTTTCTACGATAGTAAAGACCACGTAAATTCATAACTTGTTATCGCTCAGTTGAATTTCCACATTCTTTAAAACTAATACCGAATGGAATATGGACAACAACAACAAGGTAATTCGCTAATTGTATTTGTGCATGTGGTCACACACCTTAATTAATTGTAAGTGGGAACCTCTAATCTTCCCTGTTTCACGGAACGTTTCGTTTTAAGTAAATTTGGATATCATGCTTTTCACTCGCGCCAAACGTTGCTACAACTTGCTTTTGTGGCCTACAGCTTAAAGTTGACCTAATAGACGGAACCCTATCCATATCAGCTGGATCAAATAACTTTGAAAAAGCGACCAACTAGAAAGATGCATTTATCCATGTTGAGCCCATCGTGTAGAAACTGGCTACTCCTGTCCTCATACTTTCTTATTATTTAGCCTCTAAATGCACAGCCATTTATTTAGTTCTGCGGTAAAGTCATGGTGACCGTGCAAAAAATCTGCACAAAAAGTTTTGATGGTTTTTCTGGGCAAGATTGACCTGCTGAGTCCAAATCTTCGATGATGCACTTTGAGCTTTTTAGATAAGGAAGGGGTCAATTAACAGAGGAAATTTTATAAATGTTTCACATGGGAAAGTTGAAGGGTAACAGACATGTTTGTACAACAGGTCCCATTAAACTTGTTTACAATCATCATGGGGTAAAACATATTATTGGATTCAAATTGTTTCAATGGTGCCGCATAGGTAAATGTTACAACGGAAATCGTTTTACAAACGGGAATATAGCTAATTTTCCCTTAAATATCAACCAATGTCAAATAAATCGCATAACTTTGCATACACAATTTACTATCCTAGAAGCTGAAGAATTGTAGCCCATTTTGAGAAAAATCTAAGCATTACATTTGTTTTACACCAGTTTTGACATTGCACCAGTTTTTTCAGCCTACTGTGTTAAAAGTGTTATACCTAGATATAATATATATATATATATAAGATATATATATATATTATATATCTAAATATATATATAGAGAATATATATATAAATATATCTTCGCTGGGTGGGAAAAAACCTCATATGGGCTTTTGATGACCTTAACCTAGTAAAAACTGTTACATGACAAACCTCATATTAACATTTTTGAGAGACAGGAACCAAATCGAATAATTTTTGCTGTAAATGACATCAACAGAAAGGTGTTTCCTCTAATATATTTAGGTAATTATTTACTCCAGAATTCTGAATAAATGCCATATGATTTACTATCAATTTTTGGCATCGGAAAATTCAAGCTAGAACCCGCGCGCGGTGTCACCAAAATGCACATATGAGGTTTTAGCACTGGGGCGCACTTTTTACATATGAGGTTTTGCATTTGACCTCTGGAGTTACATATGAGGTTTTTCCCGCCCAGCGACGATATATATATAGTAATCCTTAGAACCAGATGAACCAGATGAACATGCCTATATACGTTTTAATCCCGTATAAAACGTTTACAAATTTCAACCCTGTTAATACCCCCTCTATATCGCAAAATGCTCAAAGGTGCAAAGGTTGCATCATCGAGATTTCGAACCCCCAGTAGGACAAAAACCGTTAAAACATTTTGTGTAACTCTTTCGCAAGGTCATATGCAGGGTATATGGTAATTATTATTGCTGAAAATATATGCTTTTGTTATTGAAAAAAATAGGGCATGTCTTACCCAATACAACTCCGCCTATGATATCTCCAACTGGGTATATCACTGTAGCTACAATGTACCCATCAACAGCAAACTCCTCACCTAGGATTTCCGCTGAAGCTCCAAAACTGAGAATAATTAATGTCCCAGAAGCAAGACCGTTAAGAAATGAAAGTATTGCTAGTATCCAAAACTGCGAGGCCCACAAATCCAAGAAGAAAGCGACAGCATTACAAATTGATAAAATGATATAAAGTTGTGTTGCAGATGCATACCCACTTTGAATAACTGGACCCATGAGAAGCCGACCTAACAGACTTCCTAAAGCACCGCTGGACGAAAGGAAGGACGCCAATTGGGAAGAAATTCCCTTATTTATGGCATGCGGAACAAGAAATATCACCCATCCGGTGAATATTATCCCAGAAATACATTCAGCTGCTGGAATGATTACATATTTAGGATGCTCAATGAAGAGAAAATGGCAGTACTTAATAATTCTGTCTACATACTTTGATAATTTCGACCAATCAGAAACATTATCGGACTTATTTTCATTGGTGGATATAATGTAGTGCTGGTCTACTGAAATGTATCCGTGTCCGTCGACAATCGGGCGCAGCAGAACACCACAGACGATGATATTCGCGCTGAATGCACCCAACAACAGAAGTGCTCCTCTCCAATCATACTGCCGGATTAGAAAGTCAAATATAGGCGGACATACCATCATACCTATTGCGCCACCGACATTAATGAACGAAAATGCGTTGTTTGTATTGCTCGGAAAATATTTAGGAATAGCCGCAGTAACTGAAAAATACGCCATGCCAATACCCATTCCTGTAATAAATAACAATTCATGTAGGATATTTGTAATTCTTTTTAAATGTTTTAGAATACAAAATATTATTAAGCAATGACATCAAACAAACAGATGGAGACTGTAATTTCAGTAATTAAAACATAATTTGCAAAGGGTGTTTGATGAACTATGAGATGATTTTACCTTATCCAAAAGTCATTCGTAATGGCTTGTGGTGGTGTCAGGATTTATTCAGCCGAGTAAGCTGATCCAGGACCGCGAGTATCTTTGATACGAACGCTCCTGACGTGGCCCAATATGGGATTAAATACGAAAATATCTTGTAAATCAGTCGACACTATTTTGTATCATATAAAATTTCCTCCGCGTTAAAATTAATATACATTGATACATGCTGATGTGTTTAGTTTAGTCAAACTCCTGATATAGTATAACCTGCCATATAAACGCTCTTCAGCAGCCATAGTTTTATAGCTCATAGAAATACATCTTAATGTAGCTTGACATTTACTACACGAACTTTCCTTACAGCTTGACCTGAGATGACTTTTGACTTTGTGATATGACCTTTGACCTCATTGGCAGATGAAGATGCTCATAAATCACCTGTAGCCCGAGTTTGGTTGCAATTGGATTGAATAGTTTCGACTGGCACCAAAACATTCACTCAACTTATTCCAGACTGGCAGACAGAATGTTTAATTCTGTGCCTCCTGCAATCCTTGCAGGATATCTCACTCTATGGAGTGAGATATTTAGTGAGTACGATATTAGTACGATATTAACCCCTCTCTACCTGAGCCAGTTTTTGTAACAACACTCCCGAAAGGGGGGTGGTTACACCCGACCCCCCCCCGCTGTGATTTTCGTTACTAAACCCCTTTCCTGTAAATTTGGTACCAATGGATAGCTTAGGGTTTCTTCTTTCCATTGGTACCAAAATAACATCCCCGTTATGACGTCAGCATGACGTCATATGTTGAGGAAAGTACAAAAATACTGAATATAGGGTGGAAAATTGATATTTCGCAATTTTAGCGACTCAAACACCTTATTATACCTCTAAAATGCTGTCATTATATAAAACTAGTCATTGCCCATCAAGTAGAGTCAAAAACCGCATGAAAATCTGATTTTTCCTAACCTTTTTGGCGAAAAATTAATTTTTCACTGTGTGTGTGTCTATGGAAATGGCAGTTTTGCTGATATTCGAATTTTGTGACGTCATTGTGACGTAATGCTAGGCATGTTGGTACTCACTTTGGTATCAATGGAAAGAGGAGGACCATAGCTATCTATTGGTACCAAAATCAAGTCTCTGTGATGTTCCTGTGTTGTGTTAGGCATGTTGGTACTTCTCTTCCGAGGGGGGGGTGGTTACCACCCCACCCCCCTCCATCACTTTGGGATCACCCTGTATCTTACCTATACCCCGGTGGATGTTTGTTTTTGGATTAAAAGGAGTGGAACATGTCAATTGACAATTACATTAAATAATTTGGCACCAAAAAAGGGGGTTTTAGCAAGCCGGGGAAAAAACCTGAAGGGGGTGGTAACCACCCCCCCCCCTTCGGTAGACGAGGGTTAATTGATACAAGTTATATTTAGAGTAAATGGAGCAGATGTAACCAGTGCAAATACTTACCAGACAGAAACAAACAGATACCAAACAAGTGAGTAGAGTTCATAAAGGATGCCAAACACATAGCAGTGTTGCATAATACACCACCAAGTACAATTACAGGACGCTCTCCATATGTTTGCGCTGTCAGAGTATATAATGGTGCTGTAATGAGATTATGAAATCATTATTAGCATATGAAATACAAGCGCGACATGACTTATGGGTGAAATTTTATTTTTGATACAAAATATCGCCTTATACGTGATATGTGGTTGATAACAGAATTAATGAATGTAGAAAACGGAAAATGAGAAAAGGAAAATAGAAATATGGTGCACGGCCAGCGGTTGTTTTTGCCAGTCACATTTTTTACAGCAAGGGTCGGCATCGTTGTTCCAGTCAGCATTGGATTAACACTCAAGTGGTGAGATGTTACACTGTAAAAATTATTTTACTCATGTTGAGTAAAAATGACATGGCTCTTAATGTTGAGTAAACTCTTAGTCAAAGTTGAGTAAACCTTACTCATTGTTGACTAAATCTTAGTCATTGTTGGGTAAAATATACTCAGATTTGTGTAAGGTTTACTCAACTTGACTAAGATTTTACTCAACATTAAGAGCTGTGACTTTTTTCACTCAACATTTTTTGGAGGGTATGCTTTAAAACAGCTCAACCATGACTCCACAAAGGAGACTGTGTGATGAAAAACTGGTTTAGTTATTGTCGATGCCCGTTGTAGTTTGCATACGCGAAACATTATACACTATAGTGAAAATTCAAACATATAGATGAGGTGACATCAATGTTTACAAACACAAGTTAGTTGATTAAGCGCGAATTTTAAAAGCACAAGCCCTGCAGATGCTCACGCATACTGTCGGGCAGTGCTTTGTTCGTTGCCTGACGTTTACGTCACATGTCAACTCATCTATAGTGACGTGTTTCTGTATCATATTTGTATTACACTGGCCCTAAAAATATACTTTTCTCATGATGCATCGGGAAAACATCGCCTCTCAAAGGCAACTTGCGGCGAACCGTGTTACGAATAGCCAGAACTAGATAATCTCACCAAAAATATACACAGCTACAGCAAACATTGCCATCCATGCTCCTAAGGTAGTACCGGTCGTTTTGTGGTCCTCTTGTATTGGTTGGAAGAACACACCCATGCTTTTTAAATGTCCCAATCTCAATCAGCTTTATGAAGCTTCCGACAAATATCAATATGAAGCCACTGGTTTTAATCACCATCGTGTCTGCAGAACAAAATTAAATTACAATTATATTTTCTCACGATGTTATCAGAGAAATCTTTTCAACGAATCTTTAAAAGTTCAATCAGGGGAAAGTATTTTTTCGACAATCCTATAGTTTTCCTCGATTAGCTAAGCTTTTGTTGGGGAAAAATATATTTTCATCGAAAAACTTAGCTTATTGTACGAAAACTTGGTTATCAATTATTTAAGCATTTGGTTTGCAACTCTAGAAATACATGTTAGATTTGATAGAATGGTGCATTCCCTATGCTTACCATATTTCCCATGCTGTACTACCAATTTATTTCCCCATGTAACATGGAAAAATCCTAGAAATCAAAATTGTAAATTAGTTATTACAATTCCAAAATGACATATTTGTAAAGAGTGCCGAATTCGCAAACCTCTACATCTACTTTTTTCCTCAAACTACTCCAACAAAATTAATGATGAAACTCCATCACATGAAATTATCATTTAGCTACAGAATCTGTTAAATTTCTTCAAACAGTAAACACTTGGGTATTTTTGTAATTAATCATTTATTTTTGACATGACAATTTTGAATACGACTTTTGAAGCTTTTTGAATACGATAATAGTTTAACGATCGGTCCATAACCGCACTTTCTGCATCACAATCGTGTCCATCTAGAGAGAGTTTCCGTAACCTGACCCATCTGACACGTTTTTCTGACACACGTATGAATTCGGAAACCCTTCACGGAATAAAACATATGTTTATTCTGTTAAGGTTTGCGAATCCTTTAGTGTGTCAGAAAAAAAGTGTGTCAGATGGGTCAGTTTATGGAAACTCCCCCATCCATACATGGTCTAAAGATCGTTAAATAAAAGTACGTAGCAAGACTTATTTCCATCTTATGCAAGACAAACCTTTAAATCGAATTTATTTTGAAGAGTTTAAAGGTGCAACGAGAGATTTCAAATAATAGGTGTACCAAAAAAATGTGAAAATTCTGATTACGGCACTGGTGTAAAGCTTTATATCAGAAATATCCGCATCTGGAAGGATTAAGCTGAGAACAGTTTCTTTGGTACAAAGATTATGAAATTTCTAATGTCGTATAGGAGCAATACGAAATTCAGCCTATGTTATGTATTGAAATATAAGCACAACAAATCATTTTTTTGTTTTCGTTTTATTTCTGTAACCAATTTAAGGGTAGGGAATTCTATTTAGCGTCCGTGTGTCCCAAAAAAACACTTGGTGGCAGGCGCCATAAGTTTTGAATATAGCACGTGACTACTTATTCTTTGTTGTAAAGTACGATTGGAATGTTAGCTAACATTCCTGAAAATTTCATAAATGCAGAATCAATAGTTTTTAAGATATGACCCCAACAATCAAGTAACCCGCAGAACCCATTTTACAAAAATGAGGAGCTGGTTAACCACAAGACTGGCAATGAAGAACAGAATGGCAAATACAATATTGATTGCAATCAACATTTACTTGCCCAAATTTATTGCAGAACGACTTCTACTGAGTCAAATGACTGCATTTACATAATTATTATTTAACTGATAATAATAAAACATTAATTTATTGGTGATAATATATGTTTCAAGAAGATATAAAACTATGACTAAGTCATAGACAAACTCCACATTACATAACATTATAAATGCGTTGGGCTGCAACTTGCTTGTTACTGAAAATAATGTTACATTCTCAACTTTATGAAGGTAAAACCTATGTTTTCAACACAAAAACCAATACCAATATCAGTATATTTATTCTGTCATTTAATTTTGGGTTAAGATAACTCTTTGTGTGCCGTCACAAAATGATGAATGATTAGCCAATACGAAGAGTTTGTTGATCATACATTCGTAATTCGATCTTTTAAAGCTTTTAAGTGTGTTAAAATGCATGTTTTTAGTTGTTATTGCCAATGGAAACATTCATATGCTAATATTTGTTGCAGCACCTGTCTTTAAAAAAGGGGGGAAAATGGTGGAAGGGTGGTTGGGACTTTGAGATTCATATTGGTGGTTCTGGGCGCAAAACGTACAGTGCCTGTATTTGTAGTTAATAGCGCCTCAATTTGGTTAAATGGGACCTGCAGGTTACTTGATTTCTGGGGTCATATCTTAAAAAATATTAACTCTATCTTTATGAACTTTACAGGGATATTAGCTAACAGACTCATCTTACCTAACAACAAAAGACAAGTAGTCACGTGCTTTTGTTCAAAACTTATGGCGCCTGCCACCAAGTGTTGCGGTTTTTTTTTTTGGGACACACGGTATATGAAATCACTACATATCACAAAAAATATAGAGGACTTGAAATCTCTCGTTGCACATTAACCATGAATAGTCCTTTTAAACTGAGTGTTCTGCAGGTTATCAGGATTTGGTTTGTCTCTTACCTTCAATGACAGTTCAGTTGTAGGCCTACATTAGCTTACATTCATACGTCATGTAGGTTTGTAAACTGTTCTCGGCTAATCCATAATATAACCAACGTGCCTTCGCAATCAGTCTGCTGTCTCCATCGTAAACTGCCCAACTCCACTTGGTAGTATACAATGGCGGGATGGATGACCAAATGCAGTGAACCGGAAACTAGGGCCTCTCTATTTTACTACGGTGGAATATGTGTCGGAAAACACCGATACAGTCGTCTGTGGTCAAACCTACCGCGTGCTACACAGTCCCTGATCCATTTACCTGCCCCGCTCACAGCCGCGGGCAATTGACCGTCTTGTATTTAAGACCAATTGTATTGTTTTTTTGTTTTTTTTTTTGTTTTTTATTTTTTTGGTTCATCGTATGAGAGGAGAAAAGGTAGATTATTTATAGTGCTTCTTTGAACTAAATATGACAAAATGACTGATTTTGATATAAGAGGGTAGAGCTTCTAGGACCAGGAGTGCGTTCCCGAAAATCAGTCGTAAATCTAAGTGCATACTATGCCATGCATGAGCGGACCAATTTGTTCAAAGCACTGTTAGGCCAGTCAAAATAGAATAAACGATGCCTTAATCCAAAACTAATTGCAAAGAATCATTTTCTCCAGAATTGCGTTGAGAAAAATTAAAAAAAAACATATCGAACGTTTACCAAAGTCAAAGGAGTGGAATATATATTTTTAAGGGGGTCAGGTTTATACAGGGGTCAAAATCTGAAAAGGATCAAAACGCGACGAAAAGTATGCCAACGTGTATCGCAAGCCATAAAGGCCATAACGTATTGCCGCAACGCGTTGCGACATTTCGGCAACGCGTTGCGAGAAAGTAGCAACGCGTTCCGGCGTCGGCCAATTAGAATGATGAATTTCTGTGACGTATTTCAAAAATTAGACCCACAACGCGTTGCAAAGTATCTAGCAACGCGTTGTAGTAACTCACAACGCGTTGCAAGCCTTCACAACGCGTTGCGAAGGTTCACAAGCCATATAACGTATTGCCGCAACGCGTTGCGACATTTCGGCAACGCGTTGCGGCCTCGGCAAATCAAAATCATGAATTTCCGTGACGTATTTCAAAAAATAGATTCACAACGCATTGCGGCAATACGTTATGACCCTTATGGCCTTCACAACGCGTTGTAAGCCTTCACAACGTGTTGCGAGCCTCACAATGCGTTGTAAACTTCACAACGCGTTGTGAAGGCAATAAGGGCCATAACGTATTGCCGTAACGCATTGTGAAGGTGTGCAACGCGTTGTGAAGGTGTGCAACGCGTTGTGAAGGTGTGCAACGCGTTGTGAGATTTATATTTTTGAAATACGTCACAGAAATTCATGCTTTTGATTGGCCGACACCGCAACGCGTTGCTGAAATGTTGCAACGCGTTGTGACTTTCTCACAACGCGTTGCGGCAATACGTTATGACCCTTATGTCTTGTAGTCCTTCGCAACGCGTTGTGAAGCTCGCAACTCGTTCTGAAGGTTTGCAACGCGTTGCAAAGTATCTAGCAACGCGTTGTGGGTCTTTTTTTGAAATACGTCACAGAAATTCATGATTTTGATTAGCCTACACCGCAACACGTTGCCGAAATGTCGCAACGCGTTGCTACTTTCCCGCAACGCGTTGCAGCAATACGTTATGGCCTTTATGGCTTGCGATAAACGTGTTCGTCACCTCTCCAGGAGTAAAAAAGTATAGTTTGCCCTATCTGCAGCTTTTAGTTCAATAATTACACTATGGAATATAACATCGTTGAAAAAAATCACTGAAATCTGTAACGAACACTGAAAAAGAGTAATTCTGAAATTATCACTGAAATGATCACTGAAAGTGTTATCATTTCAGTGGGATTAGTGCATTCAGTGTGATTAAAGAGACACTGGCACATTTAAAAAATAGTGCGCCCTCAAGATTTTTCAAAATCGATATTTTGCATGGTTGTAAAGCTTTTAAATACAAAAGCCCTCACCTGAAATGATTAAGACCTAATCAGCGTCCTTATGGGTAAACAGAACGACTTTATAATTAATGTCGCCGGCGACATTAATTCAGCAGACGACGAAAATGACGTTTAACACATGAACACGCACGCCGTATGCATGTTTCCCACTCAATGCACCCTGTTTGACCGGTCTGTAACCTTTGTGGTTTTAATATCAGTGAGTACGAGTCTGTGATATTCATGTAATATACACATTTTTTATTAAAGTTATGGAAAACTTAAAAGTTAGCCTACAAATTTCCTGGATGTTTTTAACCTCTTATTAACCTCCCTATCTGAGTATGTTATTTTTATGTGTAAAATGTATCTCTGTACTTCAATGGCCTATAGACTATCATTTGAGAGCAAATTTAAGAAATTTCATATTTTGTGAAAATGTGCGAGTGCCGCTTTAAAGGTCAAAGCCATTCCACCAATAACACTTAAACTTGCTAATCCCACTGAAACTATCACATTTTCAGTGATCATTCCAGTGATAATTTCAGTGTTACTCTTTTTTGAGCTGCGAAGCAAGCTCCTACAAATCGCCGAGAAACTAGTTAATACGTTCGTTCGTTCGTTACGGTATTATTATGTATCCATTGATGATCAGTTTACAGCTGACCCGGTAATTTATTTCCAATCGGCACGAACACGCTTATTTTCGCTGATTACCAATACAAAAAAAAACTAGCGAGTTGGTGGACGCCGTTTCGGACCTACGCACCTACCAAGGTCAAAGTTCCTAATTAATACCCGCGGTATTAGTAAAAAATATTACAACTGTGCAATATTACTATGATAAAAACATCACACTCGTCATAGCAATTCATACCGCCATATTGGAAAATTGATTCTATTTTATTTCAGCAACGGTAAACTTTCTGAACAAAACACATATAGGCCATGATACGTTCGCGATTTAACGATCTTTTCGTGATACAACGCTGGGGATCACTTACTTCCTTCACTAAAATTTTTAAAATATTATGTAAATCAGGAAAAGCTTTATCCCCAAATGAAAAGAGTGCACATTATTTAGAAAAATGAATAAAATGTTAACTCAATTTACTTCCAGAATGTCAGTGACCAATATGTACACGTAAACTTAAGCGAACAATAGAGCTAATGATATTCAACAATCAACATAAAACACTTCAGATCTTTTCTCAACAGGGTATGCAGGTCCATTGTTACTGCCCACACTGTTGAAAAGATTTCAAACTATATCAGGTGAAAAAAAAAAAAAAAAAAAAAACTGAAAACAAAGTCAGCCGGCTAAATACCCTTACCGTGGACTGAATGAGCAGACGGATCCCCGTGTTAGTTTTAGCAGGCTACAGCCACTTGCGCGCGGCTGCGGGGGTTATGCGTCTAGCGAGTTGGTGGACGCCGTTTCGGACCTACGCACCTACCAAGGTCAAAGTTCCTAATTAATACCCGCGGTATTAGTAAAAAAATATTACAACTGTGCAATATTACTATGATAAAAACATCACACTCGTCATAGCAATTCATACCGCCATATTGGAAAATTGATTCTATTTTATCTCAGCAACGGTAAACTTTCTGAACAAAACACATATAGGCCATGATACGTTCGCGATTTAACGATCTTTTCGTGATACAACGCTGGGGATCACTTACTTCCTTCACTAAAATTTTTAAAATATTATGTAAATCAGGAAAAGCTTTATCCCCAAATGAAAAGAGTGCACATTATTTAGAAAAATGAATAAAATGTTAACTCAATTTACTTCCAGAATGTCATTGACCAATATGTACACGTAAACTCAAGCGAACAATAGAGCTAATGATATTCAACAATCAACATAAAACACTTCAGATCTTTTCTCAACAGGGTATGCAGGTCCATTGTTACTGCCCACACTGTTGAAAAGATTTCAAACTATATCAGGTGTTATGACTTCCCCGTATTGAGCTCTAGTATCTGTTCATAACTTAAAGGGCAACATACTCACCTCGCTCATGATTTTTAAAAATTGTTGGTCGCTGAATACCATTGCCTTTCTTGATAAATTGAATAGAAATAAGGTTTTTCATGGTTTTAAAGACAATAACTTGCGGATTTAGGTTATGCACAAATTAGGTCAGCCCTTGCCATGGGCTTTTCTTTCATGAATTTTGTCCCTTTAAATTTCTTTCAGAAAAACAAAAATATTAATCATAGGTCAAGTTAAGAAACACACAGTAGATCTTAAGATTTCTTTAATCGCGAACAGGGAAAGAAAAAACGGGGGGAAAAAAAAAAGAAAAGGATAACGACCTCCCCTGTTGTTCACATCATCACCACTCTTCGTTTTTCCACTACTCCCCTTAAAGGGAAAATATATTGAAATCTGTTCAACTGCATGAACACAATAAACAATGGACCAGAATTGTAAAAGAAGTGAAGTGGTTCTCGGGACGATATTGAGTATCATTAGACTCATTGTTCGTTTGACCATTATCTTAAAAACACTATCAGAAAACTTGGAAGTTGGCCTACAAATTAAATTACAAAATTTAATTTTATCACTTTTCTAACTTAATGTGCACCCCATTCATGTGGGGACAAAGGCTTTTTCCTGGTTAAAAAATAATATTGTTTTAATTTTAGTGAAAGAAATAGTAATCCCCAGGTCTGGAGCACGGAGATACTTAATTTAAAAAGACCAAAACATTGTATCAGGTCCCATGGCTATGAATATCAGTGATCAAGGCGACAGCTATGCTTACATTGACTTCGAGCCAATAATGGCGTTATTGATAAGAAATCCAGGTACTCAGGGGACAAAGCACTTCAGATTCCCCTGTGTTATTTGGACCGCAGAACCATTGTTATTGTCCATGCAGGTGAATAGAAGTCTTCAAAGTACGCCAATGGGTAGTGCCCATATTGATTCCGTTATGCTCCGTATGATGTTGTTCAGTAGCGCAGGAGGGAACCAATGGGAATACTCATTTGTATACTTTGGACTTCTATATTAAAACGTCTACCCAGTTGGATTGAGCTGGCCTCGTTCCGCGATAAAATAAACTTTGAAGTTCTACTGTGAGTAATTTATTTCATCATTATTGAAAAAAGAAGAAAATATGTGAAACAAAACTTCATGGTGGATTATTTGCTTGTAAGCGGGACCTAACATCTTTGTGCAGAACCAGATCCATAACTTTTGGCTGGACCCTAGTTCTATTCAAGTTACCACCTGATTTAAAAAAATGTACAAAGGAAGGGGGGTATAGGACCTATGCATTATAGTATATTCATCCAAAAGGGATATTCCAAACACGTGACCAGAGACGGGAAAAGGGGTAAGACAGAGGGGGCCTTATGGGGTTCTAGTCGCAACGGCAATGAATGGAGCTTAGTAAGTCTATAGAGCTCACACCAAACAAGGAAAGGAGATTATTTCTCTTTACGTTTCAATCACATTGCCGAAATCACGGGTGGTTTTTATATGCTATCAATGGTAATACCACGATACCGTCTGTATCCGCTGTATCTTAATAACTATGAATAAATTAAGAACATTAGGAGCTGCTTTGGATACAAGAACATGTTTATGACCAGATGCATAGATGTATACAAATAAACTTACTGTCACAGAACAAGTATCTTTCCATCTTTGATCCCATGGAGCGGTATAGCGGAGGGCCCTCAAGGACAAGCTGAGAATCCTAATTGGAATATTTTAAAGGGTTCCGTTTGTACATAGAGAAGAAGAGTCAAATAAATACATTTTTTTTTTTCATTTTTATTTTCCATACACAAACAAAGTACTCCGTTTTAGAGAGTTCATAATTTATGATCCTGGCCTTCTCCCAAATGAATAGGCTTACTAAGGTCAAAAACAAGCCCTGGAGGAATTTAGGAATTTATACTTTTTTAAGAAAAAATATTCATAGAATGTCCTTGACTTTCTTTGAATTTTTTTTTACCATCTCTCAAAGAAAGTCCTTGACGCTTGACGCGCAGATGATTTTAGTCCACAGTGATTTATTTCCATAGATTAAGGTGCAACGAGAGATTTGGTTGTCCATATATTGTGTTCATTTGTAGTTCTTATGAGATTACACGTCAATATAATCTTACATTGCATTTAAGCTAGAGAAAGGCCTGAGGTGAAACAAAAGTGTTTTTTATTTGCTCATATTTTAATATAAAACATAGGCTGAATTTAGTAGTTGCTCCATATACGAAATTAGAATTTCAACTTTTTTGATACCCGAAGAAATATTCTCAGCTTGTTCCTTTCAGGTGGAGGTGGGGTTAGTTCCTGATGGAAGCTTTCATCATGGACAAAAAAACCAGAATTTTCTATATTTTCAGGACTGATATTTTAAATCTATCGTTGCATCTTTAAGTGTGCGGCTTTATATATATATATATATACAGTGTTGAGTCAATAAAAACCCGACATTCAGAAAATTTTTTCTTCAAGGTTTTAAACATTATTTTGGAGTCATGTTTGCTTTGGTTGTTTACAGAAATATACAACAGGCTCTCTATCAGAAGATTGTTATTCGGTTGTGTCTTTCGGGCTTTGGTTTCAGAAACTATGTCAATTTGCGGCGGAGAGAACCGAAGAAAAAAAATTAGTTTGGCCGATTTAGCCATACAAATGCGGAGAGACTGACCCCGACCGTATACCATACCACATTATAGCAAAGACAATTCACCATGCAATTTCAGATTGTATCGCTTTCTTCTCGACAAAAACAATTTTGTCACATAATATAAGTAAAAGATCTTCAAAAACTTAATTACCATGTTTACTCCTCAAGAGTCAGTCTTGAACATCACCTCATATCAATGTCTCAGTTCATGAACTAAATGATACTGCTCAGAGATTTGTGTTTTACATCTCTAAGGTAATATTTTGCGACATACAGTTTCAGCGTCCATATAAATTGCAAAGAAGAACTAAAGTTGAAGTTTTCTGTAAATACAATCGAATAAACCTTAAAATTCATTATCGCCCTGCTGTTTCAAGGCGGAGGAAATACAAAACTTTCTATGGTTTCACTTTTGCTCCCAAGTATCGTTGTAGGTTAAACCATGAAATCGGACTGAACCAAAGTAAACTCTGTGGTCTTACACCAAGCTATCTGAATTTCTTATTTAGGAAATTGAATTGAAAACAATTTAACTAGCATTTTCTTTGTAATCTCTGGGATATTATTTTATAATCCTTCAATTAATCTTCCCACCCTCTATTGTTCAACAATAATTTGGTTTTACAAGTTTGTACTCAAATCAATGCTGAAAACCATGTTACTTTATGTAAGCGATTGAATCTTTGTTTGGCTAAAAAGGAATTTTGAGGTTCTCAGCAAAAGAGGCGTAACTTCTTTCTCCAAAGTCCAAAATGACACCAAATAACGTTTGCTGAAAGCCTGTTGATACTTCTTTAAACCATAGCCAACATTGAGCAAAAACAATTCTTAACTATTTTAATATTTTTTATTCTGAATGTGGGGTTTTTTTTTGACTCACATGTGTATATTGTATTATTCGATATAGACATATATATATATATATATATATAATATATATATATATAGATAAATATTATATATATATTATAATAGGGCAGGAGAACTATTTCATGAAGAGTGCTCAATGCTTGAAAGCAGAGGCGAGGATTAAATTGATGCCACCTACTGAACGGTAGTTGTACTCGAGTTTCACGCTTGTGCGATCATCAG
>JAMKCH010013167.1:0-71988 GCA_023653785.1 Ophioderma brevispina
TACCATGCAAACTCTGAAACACCCAACATAGTAAATGAATAATGAATTACTGTTCGTGCATGAAAAGTATCATGTTTAGTTATATTACTTTAGCTTTGTGTACAGACCTTTTAGTATTGAAAGTGTGCCTATGTAATTTATCATGGTTTTTTTCCGAAAATATAAATGACAGGTTTATTAGGATGTGGGAAATAATGAAAAATAACTTTTAAAAATGCAAGCATTTATATAGCGCTTATACAATTAAGCATAATTGGCACATTTTTTTTAAGAGCACGCCCCAATTTTCAAACTTTGGAGATTTTACACGTTGCATTTGTGACGGGCTACGTAACTATACCTGTGATGGCTAAGCCCGAAAATTCATATGTGTTCCCAAACGAAGGAATTTGTACTAGAATAATTATTGAGGGATCCCGATAATAATTCAACGGCTGCTGAAGCCGGCCTTCCAGTGACTAAGCCGGGCAAAGCGTCAGGTACGTTTTACGCTCAAGCCATTATTTTTTTTAATAGTTTCAGTCAAGTCAAGTTAAGGTTATTTTCTCGAGGTGGCACTATTTCATCTGCATACATGAACGTAGCATTTCTAGCTCTGCGTTAATCCAATCTGGGATCCCAATTCTCAATACAAAATTGCTTATTTTGTGATAATACGCATTTTTTAGCATTCTCGTTCGCAGGTATGTTTCCTAGACAATTACAACGTAACTGTGCAAAATATCCAATTTTGAAAATTGGGGGGCTTCTTCAAAAAATGTGCCAATATTGCGTTAAGTCTCAAAGCGCTTACGTTTATTCCCTGTCACGAGATAAAGCACATTTTCAACAAGTCATACTGAAAAACAGCAACCATTATATTAAACGCGCGCGCAGTAACTAACCCCTACCTCCCCTTTCCATGAAGTGGGACAAAGTAGATAAATGTCTTGCCAGGGACACACACCACAACACGTTGGCCACGTTGGGGCTCGAACTTACAAATCTCATAACATTAATCCGCGCTTCACCAACTAACACATGACTCTCTAACATGGAAACTTATCCCAGCTAAAAACACTTAACATTTGAGTGATGCATACATACAACACACGCATAAGGATGGCTAACGTGGTCCTAGCCAGCTATGCTGGCGGTCCACAAAAAGGTACCTATTTCACTTACCTTATCTGCTCACTTGGCTAGTTTAGCAATATCAACTTGTAAGTTGTTTATATGTGTCCAATGCTTCTGAAAGACTGCTTGGTTTTTCTTTGAACTTCTTGCTCTGTGATTCAATTTGCTGAGAAAAAAAAGATACTTGGTAGAAAGGAACATGGGCATTTGCCTGCAGAGCAGAATTGTCAAAATTTTAGAGGCAACTCCAATCCAATATGCAAGCATGGAGGTAGAGTGAATGGATAAGGGGTGTGAGTGCTTAGGGCAGCTAAGGGACTTCCTGAAAATTTTACAATTGTAGATGCCCGTTTTGGTACTAATTTTGGTCATCAATGCGAAAATTAAAAGGTACCAGAGTTCACAGATCAGACGTCTAAAAAAATGAAAGTCATCACACTGACATATTCTGCTCATCTTCAACAAGCATATCTTCTCCCATCAGAAGAGTTCATCTTAAAATGTTTCTTTTCTTTGGAACAAATTGAGAATTTCTAATTTAGTAGTGCTTCCAAACAAAATTAAGTCTATGTTTATACTCATATAAATGCTCTTTTGTTTTCACTTAAGTTTTCTGTAGCAAATATGAACAAGAAATTCTATTGAGTGACTAATATGAATTCACTGCTCATCACCCAATATACTGGGAATCCCTCAATGTGCCTTTAAGTTTGACATATTTTAATGAAACAACATTTAAAAATTAAAAACATTTCTTTTTTTTTGGGGGGGGGGGGTGACTTTTCTTATGTCGATTCCAAACCCCCATTGAGGGGGAGAGCACCATGGCTAGGGAGAGATGGGGCATCACTTTTTAATCCATTTCCAAACACAGTGGAATAATCTCCCATACCTCACATTTCTGGGATTCTGTTTATTTCTTCTCCGTTGATGAAGCAGTGCACACATGATGCAAACAAAATTATTGACAATGGAAATCTAAGTAAATTTCAAATCTATGGGACAAATAGAAGGAAACAATGCGCCCTCACATACACATGTACCAATACCCACTACCACAATACCAAGTGTTTTCTTCTATCAGACTTTCCGTCGTCTATTTTTTTGTCCTTCCTTCCTCTTCAGCAACTTTGGATTCCACTGCAAGCAAATAAATACCACATTGGTTTTGAATATGTTATGGAGGATATTTCAGCAGTATTGATTTTTTTTTTGCAATCAACCCCCTGAGCATACACATATGGAAACAATCTCTATGATTGGATCATTCCAGGAACAAATGAGATAGCCCTCTGAGTCTAACCAACAAAATAGTGTGCTCTATACTGTTGTTAACCATACCACCAATCTTAAGTATCTCTGATTTTTGAAATTAGATGATATTAACCTTGCAAGTGACCAATCCAAATACAGTGCGTAAGACACTGATAGGACAGGCAGTAGTTTGGTGGTGTAATTAATGGCTTTCAAGCTGCAACTATGGGTCAAAAACATTTTGTGGCTTTTAAATTTTGCAAGTCTTAAATAAAAATGGCACTTCAGCTTCCACAGCATGTCCATGAGACCTGTTCCAGTGTGAGTCCTCCTCAGGTTATTCTACAAACAAGCACCAGGGGAGGGCATGGCCAAAGAAATACCCAATTTTAGGTGTCACCACTGTTCTAAACATGTAAAAGCGAAAATCTTGACGAATTTTTTATAAGGCTGGTCGATTCTAACGCGTTAAAAGTTTAAACGCCAGCCGGCAGTTTACACGGATAATAATATTGCAAAACGTTTAAACGGGAACTTATTTTCCATCAAAAGTTCGCAAAATTCAATACAGAAAGCCACATTTTTTCCCATTCCACACTTAAATCGCCAAATGAGTACAAAAATTCTTTATAAAGTACTCACTGTCAAATTTTGATGCAATAACAAGTTTAAAACATCTAAAAATAGATATCAGGCCACAACTTTTTGGAGTCTTCGCCGCGGTAGTCTGAACTTACGGAACTTTACCACCGAGTTACCAAAAAGCATTGCCTGAGCCCCGCAAGCACTTGGGCACTTACTTCTGGGTGTAAGGGTTATTTCTGATTTGCTTTTTTGGTATGAATGACGACAGTGCAAGGTCTTATGGTGGGTCCATGAGGCACCACCATGACCGACCCATCAAAGTACCCAAATTGGATTGTGGTTACCTCTGATTGACTGATTCCTTTGATATTTTGGGTGATTTGCTATATTGAATTAAGCTTGGCCGCCATCATCTGACCAAACCAATCACTAATCAAGTATTATTTTCAATGGGACTTACATTTCGTCTATTTGTTTGTATCGTCTCCTCAAAAAATGTGCGTCTTCCTTGATCTTTTCTGCCAGTCTGTCTCTCTCCTTCCTGACCCTCTCCAGTTCTGTAACAAGTTCATCACTTGCAATCCTGAAAGTTATAAGAAACACTGTACCATTATGGGAAGATATGGCAAATTGTATGCTTGATTGCCTCAAAACCAGTGTTTTCTCTTTAACAATCATTATTAGGAATTGACTTGTTTTGATCAGTCCAACTAATTTCCATATCCTAGCATCTTCTCTTTTTTTACATCTTAAGTCCATCATCGTCATAGACTTCCATTCAAAGCAACACCACACAACTTTAAATAATGCCAGAACTAAAATATATTGTGATGCCTCTTTGTGTTCATAGATATTCTCTAGATCTCATTTCCGGTCCAAACAAGCATTGCAACTTTTTATCCCGCAAACATTTAGAGTAAACTCCAGCAATTCATTAAGTGGCTATTTTGGAGTCATTGTGGCGTTCCTGTGTCTGTATTCCTTCTGAGGTCCACTCGGCAAGTATCTATTGCCAGCTCATTTATCCACCATATTTAGGGAACATGGCAATCAAATCAAAATATTTTTGCACTCCCATGAGGTTTTTTGTTTTTCTGGGGAATAAACTTGTGTTTCAAAAACACAACTTTGGCATTCAGTGCACCATACGTGGTTAAGAATAATAATAATCAGTTTTTATATAGCGCTTTATCACCGTAAACAGTCTCCAAGCGCTGTTGCCTATTATTAATACGCCGCCATTGGAAATCGTCACAATCATTTCGCTTCATCCAGGTGGCTGTCGGCCAAGCGCACATCCCTATCAGCACTTTTTAGATGTGAATCCAATAACTTTGACAGCTCCCCAGATTTCGCTTGGTCGGCGATCGGGGTAGGGTAGGTAATTGAGATTAAGTATCTTGCCCAGGGACACAAACACATTGGCCTCGCGTGGCTCGAACTCACGCCCTAATGATCACAAGTCCTGCGCTTTTCCACTGGACCACACACGCTCTCAAACCATAAGACAATTTGAAAAATCATTTTGTGATTATGAAATCTTTTTTTCTGCATGTTGCAAAACTTTTGTCCAGTGTGTTACATGAAAGGATGCAAAACTGCTGAAGTTGATCAGATTCACTATCATAACTCAATTCTAATTACAGTACTCTATAGATCGGCTTGTTACAAAAATACAGGAAACCAATTATCCATACACAATATTGCAAGTTAAACTTGTGAGACAGGGACATACGCCTAACAAAATTCCACTTGCTATTTGCTCTAACTTTCAGCTATGTGGTCAAAAGTTTGCTATCTCTGAATACTCATACAAAAAAAGAAACCATCTATTAGTTAAAGACCATTTTATCGTACTGAAGATTTTTACCGACCCACCTACTCACAGTAAATTGATCTTGACAAAAACCACTTCAGTTTTCTTAAACTGACATACCTTTCATCATAGGTGGGGGTGTGCGTTTTCTTGACGAGTTGAGGTTGGCTCAACCCAAGAGCTTTCAGGGTAACATTTTTCTTATGCTGGTTTTGTGCAGGTGATTTTCAGCAAGCCTCTTTTCTAACAATAACCTGAAAAGCAAATTTACAGTAACTATGAGTCATCGATTGGCTATGCTTTTCTCTTTAAGAATTAAGTCAAATATTAAACAATTGGAATAGAAAGAAATCATTAATAATACCCAAAAGGATCACAATTTGCTAAGGAGCAACAGTTACTGCATTGTTGCCAAACTGATAGCTATACTAATTGGCTCTGACTCCTATAGTTTTGCTACAAATCCCCACAAGTACATACTTTAAAGAAAATGTACCATTGGCGTAATTTACTGCAAAAAGAGGGTCATTTGGGTACTGAAATTAACGTCGAATTTCGGTCAGTTCTAGCCTTCTCGCTCGCTTATATCAAAGAATATAAGCTGGGGCCGCTCCATGAACCTTGACCTTGGCATATGGCCTTTGACCTCACAATCAGTGAGGGCCCCTTGTTGTACCCTATAACACAGTTTTGCTTCCATTGAACCTCACTTTCAGTGGAGGTCAATTTTACATTTTCGCCTAGTTTTCAACTTGACCTTGCATGACCTTTGACCTTGACACATGGCCTTTGACCTCATCATCAGAGAAAGGATCCCATGGTGCCCTAGACACTAGTTTGGTTGAAATTGAAACTCACCTTTTCAATTGAGGTTCAATTGTTACATTTTTAGCCTCATTTTTCAATTGACCTCACATGACATTGGACCTTGGCACATGACCGTTTTACCTCGCACATGACGTGACCTCGCACATGACCTTTGACCTCGCACATGACCTTTGACCTCGGCACATGCCTTTGACCTCGGCACATGACCTTTGACCTCGGCAAATGACCTTTGACCTTGCACATACCTTGACCTCATCAACATATGAAGGATCCCATTGTGCACTATACACAAGTTTGTTCTCAGTTAAAACTCCACTTTTCAATTTACTTTTTGAAAACATTTTAGCATATTTTTCAACTTGACCTCAATGACCTTTCACCTTGGCACATGACCTCTTTGACACTCATCAACTATGAGGAATAACATCGGTCGCACCTATTGGGACACAAGTTAGGTCCCACTTGAACTTCAACTTTTCAATTGAGGTCAATTTGAAAACAAAAAATTAATGCAATTTCTTTTTTTTTAAAAAAACTTAACATTTTAGTGACACACACATCCACCACACACACACACACACCCTCACACCAAACGGATTGCTAATTGGTCCTGCCAGCTATAGTGGCGGCCCACAAAAAATGCAGTCATTGGGTACTAAAGGAGAAAAGGGTCAATGGGTACCAGATTAAAAAAAAAACAAAAAAAGGTCAAGGAATTGAGTATAAAAAAAGGGGCGGGGATCAAAACTAAAGTGGGTACGACAGAAAATATTAAAAATAAAACAAAAGGCTAGGGGGAGCCTGGACATGTTATACTTCCTACTGCATAATAAAACAAATAAAGCCAAAGAAAAAGTGCCCGTTTACTTTAGCCCAAAAAACCATAAGTGCACTGTATGTGTGAATTGTGAATGTGTGCATTTCTTTGTGTTAGTCAAAAAAGCTATTATGCCACCAAATAAATTTTAAAATTAAATTTGGGCCAATTTTTTGATGATTTAAAAAAATGCCAAACCCTCAAATATATTTTTAAAAGCCAATGTGAATGAAAATTTTGTGTGTATGGGAAGCTGAGAGCCAAACCTTTTATTTCAACAAACTTTTATGTAATGGACGGAAAGCATTCGGTATGTACCCCTTTTAAAATCCTACGGAAACAAATTCTTTTATTTTTGGACCTCACACTAACAAAAACCCTAGCCCTAGGCCAAAAAAATTTAAAAAAAATATTACTTGAAGAACTTTGGAATTTTGCTTGACGGGACAAAATATCAATGAAATTCCTATAATTAATTTCACCCAAATTTATTTTTAAAAACAAGACTGGCTTGTTCCCTCTGTGTACCAATATCAACATCTGAGTTTTCCCCTTTCCTATTAAAGGACAGGAGGAGATTTTTTGAGGTTACAAATTCTTTCAAATTTCACTGGAGCGGTAGTAGCGGTAGACCAACTAAGAGAACGTTTCGAAAGTTTATTGGACCACAAACATGTACAAAAGAAAAACGCAAACCTGTTTTGAAGCTTGCCTGCTATCGTAATCGTCCATATAGAAAAACCATGCCTTGATTTTTGTCGGGCACGACAGATATTACTAATCATATATTATTACATAAGACGGCGTTTTCGGTTATTAAAATTCAGGGTGATCTAATACATGGTAAGCATTCAAATATGACAAAAAACCAGGTTTAGAAAAACATTGGGGCGCTTATTTTCTGGAAATGTTTTAAGGTCTCTTTAAATTTATGATCAGCCCTGATTCAAGCAAAACCATAACTATGGTCATGCAGCCATATTATCAAAGCAACTATGCTCTTGTCAGCTGGGACTGTTTTCTTACACAAGTACCCTGCAATCTACAATTGTGGTAAGTGTAATTGTGGCTAATTAATGTACTCCTAATTAATGCGATATTTTACTTTTACAAAGCTCTCACATGTGGTGTGAGCACCACAAATAAGTTGCTATTTCACACTTGAAGAATTTTGAAATATTGCCCAAGGTATAGGGCACAATTCTCTTTTATGTCCCAAACACACTCCAAATAACTTGTGAACTGGCAATGTCCAACCATGGTAGGATTTTCGACCCGAAATATAGGAGGTCTCATATTAATAGGAATAATTTAATGAATTACCAGTAAAATTTGAATTGTTTTTTCCTGACATTACACGCATTAACTTGATTACAACACACGCCACTTTAAATTGCCAAATGGACAAATTTATCATACAAATAACAACAGATCGGAATGAAAATAATGATTGATTGCGTTGTCAAATGAAATCAAATGGAGACAGTAAACTAATAACCAATTTTGCTGGGCCTTATGTTGATTGTAGAACAGATGAAAAAAATCTCATTCAGATAAAATTGATATAACAGGCAAAATGGGGATGAGAAAAACAACATATGCCATATGCATGAAATTTAACCTGGTAAAAGTTCCTTACTGTTGCAAATATGCTAATTACATAAGGTTGTTGGGTTTTCAACAATAGTTGGCTGCGTAACTCTGGCCTCCTAGATAAGGTTAAAATCTTAATTTTTTAATTAAAATTATAATTCATTCTTTTAATCATTGCATATAAGTAACTATTTTGATTGTTACAACATAACCTTCATTTTGGTTACAAAAAAGAACCATAAAAATTGATGTGCAATTTATTGCTTAAACCGCTGTTTTTTTTCCTAATATATGTTCATTTCATGTCTGCCTTTATTGGCCTGCTAAACTTAGGGCTGAAAGGTAAGTATAATTTTATAACCTAACAAAAAGTTATACCCAACCTTTGCAAGACAATCATTCGACTTGTGCAAGATGGACCTCTTTGTTCAACAGGCTGCTAGCTTCCTTGGCCTAAGTCTGGCATCACTTCCCTCATGTGACTGGCATCTGGCACAGTCTCTGAAACTGTTAATAACAAGTGATCCTGTGGATCGATGTATAGTTTCACATGATCTAAGATGACCTTTACTGTGGAATGTGACCTTTGGACCTAATCAATGATATGAAGGTTCCCATATTTTATCTATGACCCAATTTCTTGGATTTAACATTCTTCAACATGTCACCCAAAACTGATTGCGTAACTTTAATACCCACAGAGGCAGGCAAGAAGCATAGAGAGTGAGTTTAGTCTAGTTGACTGCGTTTCTCCATTACATTCGTTCCAAGGCAAAACAAAACAAAAAAAAACACAACAGAATGATTCATATCATTTTTTTGTGTTTCCCCTTCTACATGTAATTGAATTTAATATAAGGACTCTTAATTTTTTTTTACTAACCCCAAAGGGTTAATCCTTTTCATATTTTCCCCATTTTATGTTTTAACTAAATGCAATTTGAATCTGTGAATTACTGTTTTTCAATTTTCTTCTTGTTTTTTTGCCAATTGTAATTTTGATGATGTGTATCTGACAACTTCCACTAACCACTCTGGTGAGCATCCCAGTAATTAATCGCCAATTAGCGTTCGTGTTAATGCTAGCCCCACACTTTAGATCACCAATGTCCCCCTCAAGCTACGTCACTGTTGTACTATTCTCCATTATTGTGCACTTTCATCATCTGATTTCACCTTAAATGATCCTCTAGTAGCCTCAGCACTTCAGATTCAGTCATATGTCCCATCGGTACCGCCCGAATCCGATGGTAGATTGACACCCATCCATTATCGATTTGCCTCCCGAGAATATCCACGACCTTATTTCTCCGCCCCGCCAAGAACCGGGATTTCGGAACCCGGACCGCCCGTGCTCAAGTCGGGGCCAGTGGGGAATAGAGCTAGCGGAACCCCATTGGTCCCTATTGACACTAACAAACTTATAACTCGTGACTTACTCCCTCACTATCTTACTTACTTCCCTTTCGTGTCTCGTGCCTTAAACTCCTGCCTCCTTGATACAAGGTACGTATTGCAGGCCTTTTTGCTAACTCATTCCCATGGGCTATCATCTGACTCAAGCTTTCGGCGATCGCGGGGTTCGCCTTGAGTTAAGAAACCCCAGGAGACACCGCTGTGCCAAAACCGAAATTTGTCACGGGGACCACCCAAGCCGATGGTAGAATTGACACCCATCCATTATCTATTTCCTCACCGAGCTATACCAGCGACTTATTCTCAGCCCCGCCAAGACCGGGATTCGAACCCGGGACCCCTCGGTCTCAAGTCGATTGCAGAGTGAATAGAGCCAAAGAGGTATTCCCCATTAGGTCGATTGCACTAACAAACTTATAAATCGTGACATTACTCACTTTCTCGTGCCTATTAAACTCCTGCATCCTTGATACAAGGTACGTAAGTGCAGGCCTTTTTGCTAACTCATTCCTGGCTAGCATCGACTCAAGCTTTCCGATAGCGGGGTTCGCCTGGAGTTAATAAACCCCAGGAGACACCGCTGCACCAATTTGTACCCCCCCCCCCCCCGGACCGCCCAACAGATGGTAGAAAATTGCCACCCATCCATTAATCGATTTCCTCAACGAGATATACCAGCGACTTATTCTCAGCCCCTGCAAGACCGGGATTCGAACCCGGACCCCCTCGGTCTCACGTCGAGGGCGCAGTGAATAGAGCTAAAGAGGAATTCCCCATTAGGTCTATTGAAACTAATGAACTTATAACTCGTGAGCAGTAACTCCCTTTCTCGGGCCTTAACTCCTGCCTCCTTGATACAAGGTACGTAACTGCAGGCCTTTTTGCTAACTCTTCCCTGTCTATCATCGACTCAAGCTTTCCGATAGCGGGGTTCGCCTGGGTTTAAGAACCCCATGAGATCCCACCGCTGCCACCAAATTTGTCACGGACCACCCAAGCCGATGGTAGATTGACACCCATCCATTATCTATTTCCTCACCCGAGATACCAGCGACTTATTCTCAGCCCCGCCAAGACCGGGATTCGAACCCGGGACCCCTCGGTCTCAAGTCGAGGGCGCAGTGCATGAGCTAAAGAGGAATTCCCCATTAGGTCTTGACACCAACAAAACTTATAAAAACTGTGACATTACTACCTTTCTCGTGCCTTAAACTCCTGCCTCCTTGATACACGGTACGTTTTAATGCAGGCCTTTTTGCTAACTCATTCCCATGGGATCTCAGCGACTCAAGCTTTCCGATTAGGGGGTTCGCCTGGAGTAAGAAGAAACCCAGGGAGACCACCGCTGCCAACAAATTTGTCACGGACCACCCAAGCCGATGGTAGCTTGACACCCATCCATTATTTCCTCACACGAGAATACCAGCGGACTTATTTCTCAGCCCCGCCAAAAGACAGGCGATTAGAACCCGGGGGACCCCTCGGTCTCAGTCGAGGGCGCGGTGAATAGAGCTAAAGAGGATTTCCCCGTTAGGTCATTGACACTATTAACAAACTTATAACTCGTGACAATATTACTACCTTTCCGATGCCCTCGAAACTCCTGCCTCTTGATAAAGGTACGTAATGAGGCCTTTTTGCTAACTCATTCCCAGGGCTATCTTCGACTCAAGCTTTCCGATAGCGGGGTTCGCTTGGAGTAAGAAACCCAAAGGAGATCCCGGACAACGCTTGCCACCAAATTTTAACGGACCCGCCCAAGCAGAGATGGTTAGATTGACACCATCCCATTATCTATTTCCTCACCGGAGATTATACCAGACGACTATTTCTCAGCCCCGCCCAAGACCAGGGATTCGAACCCGGGACCCCGCGGTTATCAAGTCGAGGGCGCAGTGAATAGAGCTATAAAGAGGGGAATTCCCCGTTAGGTCTATTGACACTAACTAGCTTATACCTCGTGACATACTCAAACTGGTTGTCAGGAGTGTATAGTAAAGACATGGAGGACTCAACAGATGACGTGCTGCAGAATGAGATGATGGACTAGTTGCACAACAATCCCAAGAGAGGACACGGCTCCGAGAACAGAAAGTCCTGATCAAGATTCAGAACTTGGGAGACCACCCCCCCAAAGAGACACACATGACTTTAAGAAGAAGTCCCGAATGGGATCCAGTGGAGAGGCAAGCTAAAGTGGGCTAAGACTGCCCCTGGTTTGGAAAACCCCCCACAGGCTATCACTTGAGAGAACCATGTCCAAGTAAGACCAGCAGACCAGAGCAAAAATGGATAATCAGCCCTCGCTGCCAGCCTCCAGACAGCCACAAAACATCTTTTTTTTCCAGACTACCACCAAGGCCCCTCACACGACGGCTGCTGATACCGCTGCCAATGCAGGATTGAAGCAGCTGTTGGTATTGAAAGAGGACAACTCTGGGCACACAGCACGACTAACCCGGCTAAACCCGCAGCAAAACAAGCAAGATAACCCCCAGAGGGGTCAGCACAGATAAGACCGACGAACGCCAACCAAGCAAGATCACCAGTGGTGACGAGATGTTAAAAAGCTTGTCTAATGACATGCAGCAGTCTTCCGTGGACTCCTGGGTGGCTCACCATAAGGGGGTTGTTCCAAGCACTAAAAACAAATGGAAGTCCATGAAAACTGCCATTATTTGGGCATGGGCACCCTACAGGGGGGATCCCCGGTCAAAGAAAAACTGGTTTATATATCTTACACCAACTTTAATGTGCCGTCAAAGGTCACAACTATAACTAAGGACACATCAACCAAGCCCAGACCATTGGTTGAAATTCCACCAAAGAGTCCCCCCCCCCCATTACAAAGAGTTGACCAATCCATGTTGACTAAGTGGGCTTTACGAGCTGGGATTGGGTAGAGGACCCCTCATGGGGAATTCCATTTCGGAGAGCAAGTTGCGCCTACCTGCTTTGAGTGTGGGCATTGGTTACTTGTCGTGGTCTAAACATCAGGTGGCACCAACTGAAGTAAACAGGTCAAATCAACTCAATTGTGGACACTGGAGGAAGAGATCCGCGAAATCCACTGCCTATCATACACAGAAGAGGCTTCATTCAGTGGACTCAAGCTACACCAATTCCGTGGTGGAAGGGAGGCAACCAGTGGAGTTGCCGAGTAATGATTTGGCTTCCGAATACCAGGCCCCTAACACACACAACAGCACTAGAATTTAATCAGCAGAGGAAGATGTGCACCAGCGGTTGGTTCGTGGAGAAAACCCTTAAAGGAGAAAATTAAGTCCTCAGGAAGAAAGAGTACCGAGAATACATCATTCGTGGGGCGATACAGGAAACCTTTTGCCCACTCCCCAATGAGAAGTTCCCAGGCTTCTAGGGCATCTTGAAGTTCTGGATGTGAGATGACAGGCATTCCCACAAAGATTGCTGTAGGGATCAGCTTGGTGTTGCAGGGACGGCTTGGGCCTGGGAGGGGATTGTGTAGCGGACCCTGTTTCACTTGCAATCCTAACAGTGAGATTTTTCCCTGGTACCTACAGCATCCCTCATTGTCTATTGCTTTCGTGTAAACTTATAGATGTTTTGTGAATTCAATTCTGATGCCAACCAACACGAACAACACGGATGACACAGATGACAAAATCTGCTGACAAAGCTTATGAGGGGATAAAATCACCTTGTAATTAGGTATTCATAGATATCTTACTTGCTTTGTCTGCTTTGTCAAATCAATAGCAAGATTTAGGCTGGCTTCAAAACTCACCTGCCAGTTGACTGGCAGCTAAAATGTATTTCCAAGATGTTATTAGCTGATTACAGCCTTTTCTTGTGCAGTGAACCATGTAGGGCACTGACATGTTTGGCTTTGTTTTGTTGCTAAGAAGACGTTTTGTGCATTTGAGGTGCAATGATTATGTGAGCATACTAAAAGGTGACTTGCAACCGATTCCGCTAAGTATCATGAGTAATGTACATTCTTCACCTATGGCCAGAAATCCGCCTAAGACCCGAAATTCTCAGCACACAGACTCTCCCATTCTGGTTTTTGATTTCTAACAATGCACTTACCTTCTGATCCTCCATATTGATCTGGATAATTGATTGGAATAACCTGTGACCAATCAATTAATTGAAAGGACCTGAAACAGACAATAGGGTGTTGGCATTTGGACATCACATACTTACCGTGCACTGCAATATTGAAAATGGATGAAAACCATCTCTGAACTACAACACAGCAGCAACACAGCTCAAATTGCATTGCACTGCTGCTTTGTTGATTCAGAGATGGTATTCATCCATTTCAATATAAATGGAACCTTTAGTTATTTACGACACGCTTGTGGCCTAACAATGCTCCCTTATCACCTTGTAACTAGACATCCAAGGCATTTCGTAAATTGCCTCATGCTTGCAACTCCTCAAAACTCAAAAGCAAGACTTACCCATTTAAGACTGGGTTGAGGCTTTAGTACTTGCTTCCCTCCTCATCTTGTAACTGGGCATCCATGGCATCTGTTACTTGGCCTCAAGGTTTGAAACTCTTCCTCCAGACTCTGCACAATAATAATAAAATTATTTAATTAAAAAAAAAAAGGACAAAAAGGCTGAAGATTCTTCTCACTCATCCCCTGCACCCCAGAAATATGCCTTATTAAATTGTTTTGCAGGTTTATTTAGTTTATCCAGATTTTATTATGCAACAACCAACAGATAGCCATTTTTGTTATCAGATGAATTCTCCCCACATGCATCTACATAAAAAACATCGCACGTCCCAAGTCCATTTTTGTTGAAATCTGACCAGTGGATGGGATGGTCCTTTCATAATATTTGTGTTATCGCTACATGGCAATTGTGTGCTCTACACAGAACAGATAGAGAGCTGGATTTTTGAATTGGCCCTTGAGGAAAAATAGCGGGTTTGTGTGTTTTAATCGAGAAGCATCGGGGTATACGCATGACACTCACATCCTACGCATAAATTGAAATCAGTGAAATCAATAACCACAAAAGGAACCTTTAGATGTCGATTGTAATGCGTATCTTGTTGAGAAGATGCACCTGGTGCGGCTCAACGCATTAGCTAAACCAGGTTATAGCTAGGCTACTCCGAGCGCTGGTTGTAAATCTTAAAATTACCACCTTTGGACAAATTATAGTTTATTTCCAATTTATGCAGTAAATTTTTCATTCACTGAAGTGCTGGTCAGCAACCTTCCCAAATGATCTTCTGTGCAGGTCAGTGAGAGCAAGTGCCGGTCATGGCTGACCACTGCCAACCGGCGTTGCTTATACTCGGTGACAGAAACCCTTTGACGAGCGGTACTTGCGGTTCTCTGCATATTTACTGCGGAAAAAACGCACTTGCCTCTGATTGGCCACCGCAGCGATCTGCTGTTCTGCCCCACTGCCACGTGCAAATGCCGCTGATAGCTCCACCCCCACTTTTACAACAGTGGTAACGCGCTCGTCAAAGGGTTTCTGGGTTTTTACCCCCCCCCACCCCCCCCCCCCCCGAGTTATATCCCTGATCTAACATGTTTAATTGACATGGACAGCTGCTTTGGTTGTTTTTCGCGCGCTAATTCAGCAATAGACTTGATACCCATTTTTGTTCGCATAGCGGCGACGCCATTACATTAGTCTGGCTCCATTATCTAATTCTGTCATGCTGTGACTTTGATTATGCTAAAAATATCTATCCTATAAATAAAGGAATCTATGACAGCTTGGGGAAAATCCTCCCAACATTAAAGGTGATGATGGACAGTTAACAAGCAAATCATCCACTTTTATACATAATGTTTGGTGTTTTTAGTATTTAAAAAATATTTTAAATGCATTTGGCATACAACACGTTTTGCATTTAGATATGATTACCATCCTACAGATGAAGCTATTCAGTATTAATTTTAGGGTTTTTAAGAAGACTTTCGCTCTTTTTGGGGAGTGCCTATAGAAACTGAATTTGCAACAATTACCTTTGAAGCTAATATACCCAATTCCACAAAATTGCTAACAAAGTCTTTTCCCAATTCATAACAAACACCTATGTCATTTTTTTCACACATCCTCACCTGAATTCTGCCCCTCTCCATCTGCAGCTGGTTCATTCCCTATCTTCAATGGCAATGTTCCAACATGAGACAACGGTTTTTGGGTTGACGTCACTTTATTTTTCAATCTGTGATCTGAAATGTGTAAACAAACAAATTCTAAAGGTTTGTAATGATAGAATTTTGCTGGAAATGTGCACGTGTCCCTTTACCTTCCAACAGGCATTTGTCTTGTTTTAAAATGCACAAAAAAAATCCAGTTCAATGGGTTAAAGTTTCTTGTTTCCGATCACCTTTATAGGACCCCTTGATTTACCCGAAAGTACTATCAATTTTGGTGGTTTTTTTAGTGGCTTGCCCTGTGTGGCAAATTTACCAAACTTCATGTTTGAATCCCTGTGGGACACACTGCTGGTGATTTATTCCAGGTTACTCAATTCTGGATTGATCTGCAGATAACTATCGATTAAAACAGAATACAGCTCTCCTCTATGGTTCACCTGGAATTCGGCAAATGAATCATTAAAGCACTCCTCCAATTTGGAGGGGATGTTAGCTGTTGGTCCCATTTACATCAAGTTCACAACTGTTACATGTACATTACAGCCGCGTTTCAAATAAGGGTGGGGGAAAACCCCTGGGGGGGACTGTTACAATCCGGCCCCCAACACTTCAAAGCAGGCCTGTTAGGAGAACATCCTTATCATGATACTGTGGGCCCCCAATCATCAGCTACTCAGCTGAATAAATCCTTACACCACCACAAGCCATACCAAAAACTTGTGGATATGCAAAGTAGAACATTAATATTAGTACATTTTGAACGAGCCTTGCATTTTGCATTATCGCTTCTCCTAATAAAACGCAAGTTTGTTTTTTACAATACCCTGTGGTAGTGTACAAGTGCACTTACTTAAAGGCTGTATATCTCCTCTAACTATAAGATATGCGAAAAATACAAGAAACAAACTGTGTTATTAACATCACATCAAATCGCTCTGGTCGCACCACTGTTTTGAAGGCCGACTTAGAGATTCCCGATGAGGCGCCCTCTAATTTTCAAACAAATCATGCTGTTTTTGCATAAATATTATACTTGTCCCATACCTAATCACTGTGTGATATACTAATGTTCAAATTGAAGTCCTTCATATAGAAAATCACAACTTTGTTATAAAATTCAGTGATCTGGACTTTTTGTTATACATGGTATCCTATAGTACTGATAAAGCAATATTAGCACATTTTTTTGAAAGGCGCCCCAATTTTTTTCAAGAAAATAAGATTTCTAACACGGTTGCATTGGTAACTGGGCTAGTAAGACTATACCTGTGAATGGTTAAGCTCTACAATTTCTATGTGTCGCAAACGAAGGA
Source organism: Ophioderma brevispina (assembly GCA_023653785.1). Taxonomy (NCBI): domain Eukaryota; kingdom Metazoa; phylum Echinodermata; class Ophiuroidea; order Amphilepidida; family Ophiodermatidae; genus Ophioderma; species Ophioderma brevispina. The sequence goes on from JAMKCH010013167.1 coordinate 16,864, forward strand.
ATTTTGTAACTAGATAATAATATCGGGACCCGAAAAAATTCAGAGCGGCTGCTGAGAAGGCCTTCCAATATGAAATAGCCGGGAAATAGCGCCATGTACGTACTAACGCTCATTATTATTTTTTTCCTTGGTTCAGGCCAGTCAAGTTAGAGGTAATTTTCTTGAGTGGCACTATTTCACATCATGGACGGACATAAACTCCTTAGCTTTCCCAGCTCTGCCGTTAAGTACAATCTAGCATCCCGTCTAAGTACAAAAATCGCTCATTTTTTTATAAATTACGCATTTTTAGAGCTTTCTCGTTCGCAGGTGTAGTTTTCTATACAATTACCAACATAGCTGTGCAAAATATCAAATTTGACAATTGGGGGCGCTCTTCAAACAATGTGCAAATATTGCTTTAAACTTCACATAAAAGTTTAGCTGCATGAAAACATGACTCATTGGCAAACTGTGAATACGCCCATTAAATGTGCTTTCGTTCTAGATGACTATTTTATATTACTACACACAAAAAATTATATTAAAATCCTCTGAGTCAGCCTTTAACAATAGAGCCATACAGGGGTTTGCAGTAAATGGATAGGCTGTTGAAAATCCTTTTCTCCTTTCAATGTACTCACTTCATTCTGCTGATCTTTAGCATCTTTCCGCATCACAATGTCTTGAGATTTCTGCTGTACATCAGAGCAAAACCTTCTCACCGCCACCTGCAGAGACGAAGCATGAGAAAATTTACTGCTACTGTTTACTGTTAGAAATACAAGGGCCTAATAATCAAGAAAAAGATGCTAGCCTCTTCAAAGTGACCTCACAGTACTTCAATTTATTATGGGAGGTCACCTTCAAAGTGATCTGGGCCACATGGAAGAAACAGAGGATTACCGTACTGACACGAGTATAGTCCCCATTCTCGAGTAAAATCCCACCCGCCAAGTTTTAGGAAATTTCAGAAATTCTAAAGATCCGTTTATGTATCCCATGCCAAAAAAAAATGGCCTACACTGACTGCAAAATTTGGCCTTGAATTCAATGATATCATTTTCCAATACAAAAATCCACTTTAATTTTTATGTTTCATTTAAAGAATGATTTCTAATGACACTGGAACCTTTTTTAAGTTTGTGAAAACACATGCAGTTTCAGAGTAGAACACGGCAAAGTGTCAACAGATTCAGCAGAAGACCCCGTTTCGAATTCAACATTCTCAAGGCTTCTACTTCACTCAGACGTGATTCTACATATCATTCACTCTTTTTCGTTCGTTCGTTCGTGCAGGGGGTGTGGGATTTCCAAAATTACAGTGGAAGATCCGTCTTTAACCAGCTGATAGTTTCATCGTTCAGGTTGATCAGGCCTTGAATTCCTCTTGGGGACTTGTAAGACCCCCACATCATCTATGATGTGGTTAATGGTTTGTAACTCTCCACAATCGCAGTTTGTGAAGGTTCTTACTCCGATCTGGAAGGAAGGGTTCCTTTGTACGACCAACGCCAGTTCTGATTCTGTTAAGGTTGACCCATGCCTTCCTATCAAGGTCACAGCCTTTGGGCTTTGCTAGATGGGCTTCCACAAACTGCTTTAGGTTCAAGGCAGAGGGATGACCATTGCTCATACATCTGTCATTGATCCAGGTTGATCGATAGTGATACTGTGACTGCAGTGCAGTGGATTGGGTAGCAGTGATTCCGTGGAATTCTCTGATCCGCAAAGGGTGGTTGGTGGTGGGATTAGGCTCCCAGGTTCATCACATTTCTTGGCGGGCTTGATCGTCTGAAGGTTCCTCCTAAGGTTTGCAGGAGCGATGCCAGACAGAATTGGAAGGGTATTCTACAGGCGTCGCCAAAAGGCAACCACTCACAAGTCCCATTGCATCATTCAGAATTGACATCAATCTTGTGTGAATGTACGCTGTGACTCCAACTGGTGCAGCGTATTCAGGGGTGGAGTATGCCAAGGCTACAAGTTTGATGTCTGTAAGGTGTCAAAGGATGCCACCCCATCCAGTTCCTGCGAGTCTTCTGAGGAGGTTGACACAGACTGCGTCTTGGCAGCGACTGCCTTGTTGTGTTGATTGAAAGTAAGGCTGCGGTCCATTGTTGACGCCAAGGTACTTCGGTGTTGGGTCATGTGACAGTTTTTCTCCATCTAGAGTGATGTTTAGTTCTCTTTTTGCGCATCGATTTGCAAGGTGAAAACAGTGCTGACGGTCTTGGGTTTTGCTGAGTTTCAATGCCATCGTGGAAGAATTGGCTTACAGTGATTAGGTCCTTTCTGCAACACTGTTTTTAAGGACAAACCATCTTTGTTCCATATTTAAGATAAAATACAAAGCACTGAAAATTATCATTTTCAAAATTTCAGATGTCAGGACAAAATAGTTTTTTTGGTGGATTGTTTTTTTGAAACTAAAAAACAAACATTTCGTGAAGCAAGTCATGTGTAGGGGGTCCAGAGGTCGCCCTATAGGTCCGCATAAATTCCCACTTTTTTCACGTTCCTTGTTTCATCATGACATTTCTAAAAGCACAGTATTCAAAATTGCTTAAAAAGTTCAAATTCCTAATAAGTTCAAAGATAATTCATGGAAGATTTCATAGATTGATATCCACAATACTCTGGATAAAAAATATTTAGGTCGGGAGGGCATAGAGGTCGCCAAATCAAATATGGAGTCGCCAAACAAATATGGCGGCCGTCCCGTACCAGGTGGCCAATGGTTCAGTTCTCGCGCCTAATTTTGTTCTTCTTTTGCTAAAAAATCACTAAAAGTTACATTATAGTCATTACTACATTGCTAGTTACATCACAAAAGAATGAAATCCCTTCAGAATGAGGGTTGAATCCACGTACTATCAGAAAACATCATTTTCCAGGTCTTCCAAATTTGGCAGTCATGAAGTGGCTGTATATGGCAAGTAGGCAAGACATTTTCAACTCCGGCTTCGGGCAAGATTCGGGCATTATCCCACCCCCAAATTTCAGGTATTTTCAGCTTAAAAGGGGTGGGGACTTACCGGGTCAGTAAACGGTATTTGTATTGTATCCACTAATGTGTAACACACCCAGGCTCAAGAAGAATAAAACAACAAAATGGTAACTTCCATTTATTCAGGATGTCCCTTCAAAGTCACCTCACAGTGCTTTCTTTTATCATGAAATGTCCAAAGTGATCTCGCATGCTCCTTTATCATGGTAGGTCACTTGCAAAGTAACGTAGGTTGCTTCACTTTTAATCATGGGAGGTCACTTTAAAAAAGCGATCCCACAGTGCTTCATTTATTATGGGATGGGTCCTTAAAGCGATCTCACGGTGCTTCATTAAATCGGGACGTCACCCACTTCAAAGCGACCTCACAGTGCTTCATTTTTAAGCATGTCCTCAAGTGCTTCATCGTTGGTTCATGGGAGTTCAATTCAAAGCAATCCCACAATGCTTCACTTTATCATGGAGGTCCACTTCAAAGCGACTTTGCAGTGCTTCATTCTATCATGGGGAGGTCCACTTCAAAATGGACCTCCACAGTGCTTCATCTTTATCATGGGAGGTCACTTTGGAAGTGAGAGATTACAAGCAAGCACGATTTTGAGATTCAAAGTTTGTCTAAATACAAATTAAATGTAGAAGGCTTTTGACTTTTGGTGAAGGTATATTAGAAACTATGTAAACATTTTTCTACTTTGTCCAAAGAATTTCTAACCTTTGTAGCTGTTCCTGGAAGAATTTTTGTTAAAAGTAATTAAAGGCCCTGTCCGATCGTAATAGCCTTGTGTCCTAGGGACCCAGGATTTTACCAGAAGTGGTCACAATTTTGGTTTCAGATGAAAGCTTGTCTATTTTATTTCTTCATTTACACCCTGTGAAATCTTAAGGCTTAAAGGATGTTTGGGTTTGATATTATGAGCAAAACATGCCCGATTTTGGTTGACCAAATTAATTTTACAAAGTAATCTATGTGGATTACAAAAAATCCCCCAGTTTTTAGCTCTCACGTAAAAATGTGTTGAAATATCGGTGCAAAACTTTCAGATGGGGGTTTTGGGTTGGAAGGCCCATTCCTATCAAGATGAAAAATTTAATCGGGTCATCCCCTTTAACTACTAAGGAATACAGGTCTACACTCCAAGTCATTAATTATTTGTCCATGTTACTCAATTTAACCTAGATGTAAGTCATGACATCTTGCCTGGTTCTACTCCTTCAAGTTTAGCCTGTTGGGGAGAGAAAAAAAGTTTAATATGTGGTGAAAGAAATTCTTGCAGTTTATTTGTTGCTCTTGCTTTTTTTATTCCTTCCAATTAAGAAGGTGAATTGAAAGAGCGGCTTCTCAAAGTGGAAAAGCAAAACTGAGGCCTTGGGTCTGGGGCAAGACTAAGATCATGACTGATGTTCGTGGTACTGACAATGATGACCTAATGGTGTTGATGGTGATGAAATAGAACAAGTCACAGAGTTCAATGAACTTTATCAGGTCGCTTATCATTCCAAAGGAGGCTGCTCTGCTGAGGTAAAGAGGCGCCTAGCCATGGCCAAGGAGGTTATGGTTTGCCTAAGTAAGATATGGGCAGATAGAGAAAATTACAAAGTCAAAAAATAGATGCCTTGTTTCTGCTCTCATCTTTCCAATCGCCACATATGGTTCTGAATCTTGGGCCCTAAGAAAAGCTGACCAGGGAAGGATCAACTATTTTGAGATGTGGTGCTGGCATTAGGTTGCCTCAGGTCTTTTCATTTGCAGGGTATGTTAGGATACCTGTACTTGTTACAGGCATGCAAAAAATGATTTTTGATATTTTTTTTCGGTTTCTGATTTAGCAAATCACTGAGAGTGCCATTAAGCTATTTTGGTCATGTTGCAAGGCATGAAAGAGAAGCATGCAAGGGCGTGTGGAAGGTAACATACGGCCTGGAAAACGTAAGGCCAGATGGATTGACCACCTGAAATCTTTGGTTGCGTGCCCTCTAGAAAAACTATATGCCCTTGCAAAGGATCGTCAGAAATGGCATACCATTGTTGCAATCACAAGCTGTCAGTCATGACGAGATCAATCAACCAACCAATTATGATTATGGGGTGTGGTGTAAGTGTATACAATACTTGATAAAGTATAATAATAAAAACTTGCATATAAAATTTTGGAAAATCTTTTGCACAAGAAAAATAGAGCAAATATATGAGATTAAAAAGTAACAAAAAAACTTAAATATAACCAGTTAATTTGTGCACATGAAATTATTTTTCCACATGTAATTTTTATAAAATTTGTAAAGTTAGTGCTGTGGATTTATGTTTTAAACATTAATTTGCAGTTCAAACAAGGTGTAGTAATGTAACAAGTGAAATCTCCTTCAGATTAATTTTTGAAAGAAGAAAAACAAGGCGAACACGTATTTATGCGATGCATACAATATGTCCCCCGCTGAATGCTGCGATCACTAAGAAGTGACAACTTAAACTGCACCAGACCACCCCCTTAATTCAGCTCCCAGATAGATAGGCCTAGTTGAACATTTTATCATGGACATTTCAGGGTTAACATTTTAGGAATTCCAGAGATAACATTTTGTAGGTGACTTGCCATTTGGTCTAATCCCACTTGGTCTAATTGCCATTTTGGCTAACCCCAATTGGTCTAATACCATTTAGTCTAATAACCATTTAGGCTAATAACCATTTAGTCTAATAGCCATGTAGCCTTATATTCATCTGGTCTAAATCTCATATCGTCTAATATCCATATCATCTATAACCGATTTGGTCTAATGCCAATTGGTCTAACACCCATCTGGTCTAATATCCATCTGGTCTAATATCCATTTGGTCTAATATCCATTTGGTCTAATATCCATCTGGTCTAATACCATTTGGTCTAATACCCATTTGGTCTAATATCCATTTGGTCTAATATCCATTTGGTCTAATACCCATTTGGTCTAATGTCAATCTGGTCCAAATGGGTATTAGACCAAATAGATATTAAACAGGTGGACATTAGACCCAAATGGATATTGACCACAATTTGGATATAGACCCAAACATGATATTAGACCATTGGCTATTAGAACCAAATTTGATGTTAGACAAAATGATAATTAACAAGAGGATATTAGACCAAATGGGAATGGCACAAATGGTGTTTGTGGTCATTAGCCCAAATGGTAGTAACAAATGGGCAGTAGAGACTAGAGTGGGTTTAGACCAATGGCTATTACACATTTGGTTGTTGATAAATTATAGACACAGCTTTACAAAATTTGGTTGTTTGATAAATTGGCTTTTAGACTTATATGTTATGGAGACAAATTGGTAGTAGACAATATGTGTTTTAGACGCAATTGAAGTTAGACAAAAGGGGCTATTAGACAAATGGGATTAGACCAAATGGGCAATAAACCATTTGGGTATGTTAAATCAATATATTATTATTATTATGATCTATAAAACTACTTGGTGAGGAGTTCCAATGGAATGCTTCAGATGGTCCTGTACTAATATAATCTTTGACAAAGTCTTGAGAAGCTAATAAAGTTTAAAAAATTATACAACTAACTCGGCGGTCCCCCCGGTTCGGCAATCACTGGGTTTCGCGATCACCTGCATGAATGACCCTCAGGTTTCGCGGTGCCTTTGACCTGGAATGACCCCGAATGACATTGTTGTGACCTTTAAAATTGTTGGCATCAACAATCAAACCCCACCCTCCAAGTTTCATGTCCATCACACCAATATTTACTCCATTTGACTCCTTATAATACCTTGAAATGAATTGACCCCTAATGACCTTGTCGTGACCCTTCAACATGTTGCGGCATCAAACATCGACCCCACCCTCCAACTTTCATGTCTATAAAATACGCCAAGTTGTTTACCCCATTTGCCCTGGAATGACCCTTGATGACTTTCATTACCTTAAAGTTTCGGCAATCATCATCGACCCCGCCCACCAGTTTCGGTCGGATCACCATGTTTACCCCATTTGACCCCTTTGACCTTGAATACCCCCTAATGACCTTGGCGGGACCTTCATTCAACATTTTCGGCACTCACAAATCGAACCCCACCTCCAACTTGTCCTTTCTATACGCCAACGTTACCCCATTTGACCTTGAATGACCCGGGATGACCTTGTCGTTACCTTTAAAATTTTCGGCATCAAAAATCGACCCCACCCTCAAGTTTCATCATGTCCCCTACAACCACGTTTGTCACCCCATTTGACCCTCATGTGACCGTGAGACCCCTGATGACCTTGAAATCCACTAACCAATACCACCTCGGCCTTTTTACGTAGGTCAAAGGTCACCCACCCACCAAGGTTTCACAGTAACGGCAACCCCTCGGTCTTCTGTGAAACCAGACGTTTACCTCAGTTTGACCTTGAATTACCTAATACCTTGTCCGTGTGACGCGTCACAATTTTCGGCTCAAATCGACCCCACCCTCTAATGAATTTCATGTCCTACACCACCTGTTTAACCCCATTTTACCTTTTTATGACCTTTTTATGACCCCCCCGACGACCTTTGTCACTAACCAATACAAACTCGGTCTTCGTTCGGTCAAGGGACCCCCACCCCCCCAAGTTTTTCATGCGCGCGACACTCGGTCTCCGAGAATAGACGCAGACAGACAGACAGACGATAGACAGACCACCGGTATTAAATAGAATGCTTAATCTTAGGTCGGTTTTGTTTTGTATTTGGGTGTTATGTCACACTGTGGTACCACCATTTTATGCAATGCCTATTATACGCTTATTTTGTTACCCCGTTTACCTACCGGTTGGCAACCTCTGAATTCCTTGGATTGTGCGATCTCATTTGTGGAAGACAAGCGAATATTCATAAGCTGATGGTGGATTGTAGACCCTCGCATTCTTTGTCCAACTCCTAATGAAAAGAAGAAAGCAAAATGTAGGTAGAAATAGCCCAATTAACACATTTTTTCTTATTTGCCACTGTTCTTGATTTTCAGGGATGATTGAAAATATGGAATGAATTAATGCAAAAGATGCTTTTTGCAGTAAAGAAAATATGCAAATCATTGATAATTTGTGCCTCATTAATATGCGTAATGCTAATTTTAGGGAACAGGGTATAGTATAAAAAAAAAAAAAAAAATGTCAAACATTGCAAGGGTCCCAAATAGAATAATTCGCTAAATTTCTTTTCAATTAAAGTTTTTTTAGGAAAACTTGAAGATATTGCGCATCAAAATTACAACTACAATCACGTAAAATTCAAAATTGAGAAAATGGGAAAATACCAAAAATATACATTTTTGGCATGTTTCAAAATGTTTAAAATGTCAGTGTCAAAGAAATATATATACTAAAAGAAATGTTGCACAAATTTTCTTTTACCCATCAGTTCAAAGACCAAATGGTTTTTAGCCAAAAAATTGAGTTGATTAGGAGTAACTTCTACCTTAGCTTATTCAGGTCATGAAATAAAGTTTACAGTTTGAGCAAACAACAGATTATAAGTGGTATTATACACTTATTTGAAATTTTTTTTATTTTTAAGCAGTTTTTAAACCTAATTTTGAAGTAGTTTGTTTATTCACAGTGGTGTACACTGTACCAGCCTGGTTGCTCCTCCGGCTCGATATTGGGGTCATGTAGTTGCTCATCCTGGATCAATCGGCATGGTCCAATAAGATTGATTTCTATAGACTCACTCTCACACACACAACCACACCCACACATAGGAAGGGAGTGCTTGCCCTCACACACTTACTTACAAAGCTACATTGTGGAGTTTTTAAACTAAAAAATCTCTTTAAAAAGTCACTTTGTTTTCTACTTTTTCAAACTACTCATTTTTTTCTTGCCAGAGGATTGCACCGCAGGCCTAGAAAGTTACTAACTAGAAAAATCCTCTTTTCTACTCTTTGACGGAATAAACCTCTATACTAGATACAATTGTATCTGTAAGGACATATATCACATAGTCACTCTAATAAAAAAACTCACAACGGTCAAACAGAAATCACCCACACACGTCAAATAACCCAACAATGTCCCTTCTACTTCTAAACAACCCACTTATGTCACTAGTAAGTACATTCAAACGCTTACTGAATACACCTCAGATACTATTCTGTTATAGGACATCAAGTAACATAGTAACTCTGTTTGAAAACCCCACAAAGTCAGAAAAAACACACCACAACGTTAATAACCACCCCACAACGTTCTATATGCACAACATCACTCTAGTAAGTACAACACAACCCACACACACCGTGCACACATGCATCACCCACAGACAAATGAATGTCCATCGTCCTGTAGGTACTTCACAGTTACTCTTTTCTCTACTAGTAATAAATTGTGCTGTTGCCATTGGGAGATGGACTGTTCTTCCCTGGTCTGGACTCTCCTATGTATGTTCTTAACGCGCCAACCCCGACTGCTAAGAGAGAGAGCTTCTTCCTGCTTGTACCGATGGAAAATAACACCAAGATTACCTGATTTAAGTACATGTTAGTTTTCATCTTGATTAAAGACCTTGACCCAACCCATCTGTAAAGTATTGTGCCAATATTCAAAATCCATTTTGATGTGGATTCGCTAAAATGTGATTTTTTGTTGTAAGCCGGTACCCAGGGTCAAATTAATATGGCCACCAAAACGGGGTTCATCTTTTCGCTCATAACATCCAAAACCAACACTTTTATTAGCCCTACAATTTCACAGATGAAATGAAGAAAAATAGCTTTCTCTAGACAACCAATTTTCAACCATTTCGGTAACATCTCTGGGGTTCTGGGATAGCAGTGTGCAAATTAAAGGCTGACTCAGAGATTTCGAAATCTCTGTAGTAATTCACGAAAAAGACAACTAGAACTAAACGATACTCACTTTAAAATCTAATTCCAAAGTTTAGAGATGAATCAGATTTTTTTCTGTTTTCATGCAGTATGTACACATTATGTACATATAACAGTGCAAGGATCCCGCCGTGATAACAAAAATTCCAGAAAACCTGAATTATACACAAAGTTGTAATTCTATATGAAGGGACTTCGATTGAGCTTAGTTATTTATACAGTGATTATTGTATGGACAAGCCAATTAATGTATATGCAAAATACATAAGTTGTTTGAAAATTGGGGGCGCCCCTCTTCGGGAATCTCTGAGTCCGCCTTTAAGCAAACAAATTTGGTTATCCGGCAGTATCCATGTCATGAACTCAGGTTGTTCTGGCCAAAATTCCTTGGTAGTCAGGCTCCCAAATTAAAAGAAATTTTCATTCAAGGTAAAGGAGGGTTTGTCCAGCAGATAACCATGTCTTGAAACTAGTTGTCTGCCAGATTTTCTGGTAGTCTGGAAAGCCCAGATTACCACTTAAATTGGCACCCTGGGGATTAGGGTATTAAGAGAAAGCCATTTTAAAAGTAAAGCTTAATCAAATAAGAAGATGGACACAAGGTCTTTGATCGTCTCTGTAGTTTATAGGGTAGAGCGATTGTATTAAGTTATTACAAATGCATGGCAGACATGTTATTAAAGAGGCACTTTGTGATATTTTATTCAATTGTTTTTATTTTACACAATGCTCAGAATCACAGCTGTTTGACCACATGCAAAGTGTCCTTACTTTTCAGACCAATTTTAAGCAGTGGCGACACAATTTTGAAACTATATAAGGAGAGGCTGCAAAAGCTATAACCTCTGCAGAAAAATACAGATGGGATGAGTCCACAGTGCCCCCACACCACTAAGACGATTTAGGGTTACCATTTAGTTACTCTTAATAAGGGATATGCCTATTTTGAGCTGACTTATCCACCAGCGCAAACGCGGTCGTTGATTGAAGAAAGAAATGTGTGTTTAGGGGTCAATCTGCCAGGTCCTGCGCGAGGATAACTACATGGGAATGTATGTAAGGGAGATCCCCCAGACAGGGAAGTGTTGTGACGAATGGCCCTGAAACAGAAATCCAGCACGGCAATTCAACAGCGTGCCACGTGCCTTAAAGGGATCGCAGCGATTTGCTAATCCGAAAATCGAAAAAATCACAAAATTCATATTTTTATCTTTTGTTACTGAGACTGGATTGCGAACATAACTGCAATGTTTGCCTTGAAATCCGTAGTATAAAGACAAGGCATACTTTATTGATCTGTAATTTTATACGTGCGTATCAAAATTCCGACTTGGATCAACAAAGCCTTTTCAGCGTGATTTTCGCGGGGATATTTTGCACCAGATCAATACATGTTTCACCCTAAAACACAAACATGATTGATTTTTGTTATTTTGTTACTGGTGACAACCGCATCAGCTGTTTAGCCTTTACTGTGCTCAAGTGATCGAGATCTCGCTCAAAACATGTGGCAGGTATTATAAAGCTGCCTGTGTTTTGCTCGCTTTCCTTTTCTTCTCTCTTCCTTCTCTTTTTTTTTTTTTTTTTTTTTTTTAAAAAAAAAATTTTCCTTTTTTTTTTTTTCTTTTTTCCCTTTTATAATAAGAGGTGTTAATGCAGATTTTGAGATGCCGTCGCTGTATGTCTATTTGAGGGAGACGGTATGACAAATATCCTCAAATTCATTTTTTCACTATTTGGTGGTTTGTTTCAACACTAAAGCAGTTATATGGAGTTGTACACACGTATCCTTGATTTAAGTAAAAAAAGGCATTTCCAATTTTGTCGATTCTCTCGCATTCTCGGTGCTAATCCCTTTAATTGTTCAGGAAATGATGATGGTGACTAGTAGTGCCGTCTATATGCACATTACCATAGACAGACATTTTAAAATTTAGATATTGTAAATCCACACATTAAGCATATTTTGTACTGCTGAGATGTTTCTGTAGTTTCAGTTATACTCATTGTGTACTTTATTCTTTTCTGTATTTGAGTATCCTTATATACAACTTAAAAAGTTCTCATTCTGTACCATGTAAAATGTGCAATGCAGGGCCTCCTTGAAATCAGTGCTCTTGTCATTGAGGTGCGACCCTGCTAAAAGAAAGTTTAATTAATGTTAAATTTTTTAAGAAAAATCACATTGCCTCAGTGAAAATTTGGAAAATTTACACGGATGTAGTTAATGGATAAATAATACCAAAATTAGTTATGAACAACTCGTGTCACGTTCAGTGCTATTTTTCATTCGATTTTGTCCTAATAAATGAGACTTTAACAAGTGTGAATGCATTGCTAAGCACTGCATGGACATGCAAGTATGCTTGTGTACCCAAAGTGCGAAAGCTGCTGATCTTTCTAATGATTATGCGCCTGCTACTTTGTTATGTACCTTGAATTCTGGGAATATGTATTGTTCAATTCATGAATACCCAAAACACTCAAATCCACAGTTACACCTCAGTCCATATAGGCCACCCATGTTTTAAACCGCTCAAACACAAAGTAGTGTTGCCAAACTAGATGAAATCCACTTTAATTAACCCTAACACCACAGACCACCATGAAAATCAAAAAGAAAATCATAAGTCCAAAAAGATGCGATGCATCATCGTCCCAACACTCATATGTGCACGAAATCGCTAGCCGGGCCAGCGACTCAATGTGGATTGCCCTCCCTGGTCATATGGAATGGTGGGACGGAGGCCCGGGTTCGAATCCCGCCACGGATGTCCAATTTTCTTTAGCTTCTATCCTTTACCCCTTCCCTTCTCTGGGAGTAGGCTAGAAACCAAAAGGCAGTTAGGGTAGACAGATTTCACAAAAAAATAAAGAAGGATATTCAGGCACAATGTAAGTACTCTAAAATAATGTATTATTATCATTATGAGTGGCTTTTTTATCGCACCAAAATTTCAAGTTTGAGGGGAGGAGCCGGGCGGACGGAGTGTTATTAATATATACATTGTGTGAAATGTTGCATGTTGCTACTCTACAACGAGCACTCAAGTACCTCTCCCCCCAATACAACCATGCACCAGGGCATCATAGCATAAATACGGGGTGATATAATAAGGATCAATTTAATCATGCCCTTAATGTTAACAGCCATGCATGTTGTTCGGCACCAACACACCTCCTATTTTACCCCATTAGTTAAAAAGAGTAAGTTTTGCATGCATTTTGTATAAAATGAAACATTTATAATGATTTTAGGTTTTAAATGGCAATTTTTTTTTTTCCCTCTTCAGAGCACATAGGGATTAATAACAATCTTGTCAGCAAAACCGGTTTCATTCATAAATTTCCTTCAACACACAATGTCAAAACAAATTATCCACTGAAGGGCATCTGGTTTAGTTTTTTTGCCTCTAGAGCTATTCAATTCACCTTCTATAACAATGCATTTTGGTTTTGACTGGGAGGTGTCAGCATTGAAACAGCACTTCTGCAAGATGTTGAAATTATTTTCTGGCTATATTAAAACAATCTCCCCATGCATGTACTTACATACTTGCCAACATAACCCGCCCAGAAATCAGAATGTAAATCGTGAATACTTCACCATGAAAACCCTTATGAGTGGTTTGTGGCCCACTTTAAGGCCTCTAGTGAAGTACATACGGACGAAGTTCCCTGAAGTTACAGGGTTTTATTGTTTTTTAAACCACATCGAGCTTCAGGAGCCCAAGAACTATTTCAAGATTAATTCCCTGACAGTTTCCCTTGTTTGAAATTTCAGAAATTAGGATATTCTGATTTTCGGCAACTTGGAAAGTTCAAAATAGGGATGATTCCTATAAAACAGGGATGGTTGGCAAGTATGTATTTAAGCTATCTTTGTTTATAATCATCAGCAATCAATGAAAATGTTATCCCAAATTATAATTGCATAGAAGAGTGATACAACTGAAAAGTATTGTTTCAAACCACAGCTGTTTTATGATCCGATGTTGCAATGATAAAAACCTTTATTTTGCATGGAACCACTCCCCCGATCAGTGTCACTGCTCCAATAAGGTACTGCCCATCTGAATGGCAAAACAATTCACTTCAGTCTGAATAGTTAATGGTACAACAAGAGATTTCACATATTATCAGATCTCCCTGATTTTTGAACTGATGTAAAGCTTTCCATCAAAAATATCCCCATCCAAAAGGATTAAGCTGAGAATTAGTTCTTTAATAATAATATCGACAAGGCTATATCCACCCTAAAACACAACACAAACAAAGACACATATGGAAAACAACAAAAATAAACTTTGAACAATGTAAATATAACTAATGACACATGGAAAGGCGACTTCAAAAAAATTATCTGACAAGGTGTTTTTTGTATTTCTTTGGTACAAAATTGTGAAATTTCAAATTTACTTTCAACGCTAGCCTTTCATCAAGGCGGTGTGCTTTATTTTTTTATTTCCTACAGTCCCTGTACACGATGTGGTATAGCGCCCTCTCACAGGGAAGTCTCTTGCGCATCGCCTTTCTGTATTTATTTTGTGTGCTTTGTTTTTCTTTACTTTTCTGTATAAATTTTCTGTAACTTTCCTGGACCTGATTGGACAATACAGACTAAGGCACCGTATGAATGCATTGCGGTCAAACAAATGTAGCACTACTGTCTGGCGGCATTGTTTTGTATTACTGTCGGGTGTTTGTCTTGTGGTTAAAGGGTTCAGTTGAAAGATAATCTTGGCAGGAACAATCAGTTAGTACTGTAGGCGATACTGGTTGAGGCGTCTTTGACAAAGACTATTTTGAAGCAAATACAAAATTCAGCCTGTTTTATATTGAAATATAAGTAAATCAAACCACCTTTTGTTTTTACTTTTCATTTCTGTAGCCAAATACAAGGAGTCTAATCTATATGAAATCTGACACAATATGAATGCCTTGAAATCTCTCGTTGCACCGTTAAAATGTATCACTAGATTTCAAAATGAGACTTTTTTTAAAGTTATGATCAAAAGATTGTATTGTAACGAAAATAATCAATTTCAAAATTTCACAATTAGACACAATGGTAGCCCTTACGTTGCACCTCCAAATGAGCCAATTATTACCATTTCCTTTAATTTAGTTCACTTAGATATTATTTACAGTATGCTAAGCCTGGATACAAGCATGGAGGGTTGAAGTGTTATTTGCCATTTTTCACCATGGGAAATTTGCTGCTATGCTATCAGTTTATGCCATATAGTACATATGTAATGAAAAAAAATAATTAGGCACATACATGCAGATGTACAATAGCTCCCTCTCACAAATGGTGCCAGGATTAATATAGGACTACAGAGAGAGGAATTCTAAAAAAACAGGCACAAATTTTAGAAGGGCACCCAGCCTCTTCAGTTCATGTTTTTTGTTGTAAATCTATACTACTAAATAAACAGATCTGTCTGTCTGTCTGGCTATGTGTTTCATTTATGACATTTAAATTTGGTCTAAAGGACCGCTGACCTGAGCAAAGAACAAATCTGAGGTCAAAAGGTCGCACACAGGTCAAAGGTCACATCCAGTTGGGCAAGAAAGCCAGGTAATGGTGAAAGCCGGGTAACCGCCTAGTCATCTAAATATCTGGATTTTCAAATTAGCAGGGGAATCAAATCTTAATTAATTACGTGCAGGCCCTACAGGGTAAATGCCTATCATAAGTTCTTTGTTGAGTGTCTGGCTTTTTTGGGACATGGAGTGAAATTTTTAAGGGTGTAATCTTTAAAGACTCAAATGAGGTTAGGATATTCTCTTTTAGTGCTGAAGGTCATTGGTTCAAACCCTAGCTAGTATGGCCACTTGCTCGGATTAAATCGGGTACCAAATTCTGCATTCAATTTGTTCCACAGTTCATTTACACTTGGGCAAAGGACCACAAAAATATTCTGTCCTTTGGAGGGGACATAAAGCCACAGGTCCCATGTACATGCCCATCACAGTTAGTTTTTATACAATTGGGGTGGAACACACACACAGACTCTCTCAAGCAATCCTGGATAAATTTGAGGGGTACCCCTAGTAGAGTGGTTGATCACTGTTACGGTTTGAGAAAATGTGATAACAAAACATATACAATGTCTCCTTTCCCATTTTATTAAACTTTATTTAATACACTACAAGTGGGGTACATGACTAAGAATAACTTAATTGTTTTCCATGATTTGCTTATGGAACTTTACACATCTGGTGAAAATAAGCTCCTTTGTGATGCGTACAATCTGTTGAATTTTCTAAGCAAGTAGACTCACACTCTGATGTCTTTTATTCCATTCAAACAAAAGCCTACAAATTTATCTCTTTCATGAGGACCATGGTGCATTCATTTTGGTACTCTAGTTTTCCCTTTTTCAACAGGTGGTGGTGTAATTACGCTGTTATTTAAAATACATGGATGAAATACACGGATAGAAACATCTATGATGCTGATTGAAAAAAAATTACTATGACATGTGTCAGTTCCATAAAATGAGAAGTTCTTTTATAATTTATGTTAATCCCAATCTCCTTCCCTTCCACCCACCCTAGATGAGCACTTAATTGCATGAAATGTATCCACAAGATCAATCTACTACCGTACCTAACAAAGCCCTTGCCAAGCCCCACTAGTGGGTTTTTTGATTGAACCTTGAGTGAAAGATTACAGAATCCACTCAACCCCACGCAAGTCCCACTCACTCTAAAAATAATCAATAATCCTACCATGAACTATGATGTCCCACTCAATTTGGTTTAAAGCTTCACTCAATCCCACTCAAAACCCACACGTTCCACTCGAGTGAATTTTGAGTGAACATTGAGTGAATCACTCAATTTTTGGCAAGAACTTTCTGTCCGTACTGTACATGAAGATAAAGCAATTTGATGAATGCTTTAGTTAGCTCTAACCATCCCACTCCCTACAGCAATGAGAAAATGCACCAAGTGATGTGATTGCATCATCATTACGAACACACACACACGTAGGCACAAATTGCTGAGTAGGGTGACACAACTTCGCCTTGCCATTCCCGATGCTATGGGTCTGATCCTGAGGGTTCCCCCAGTCCCAGTTCAAAACTGCACCAAACCTTACACTTTTCTATTGCCTCTCTTCCTTTTTTCATCTTTTCTCTCCAGAAAGGGAGTTACTTTTAGTGGGTGCTTTAAACCTTTCATTTCCTTTGTTGTTCTGGATGTACCTGTTGTGTTTTGAACAGCTTTAGGTGCTCCCCAGTGGTGCCCTGAACACTCCAATAATGGATATGTCAAACACTATGAATAATCCACCAAGGTCCTCTAACTTTCATACCGTACATCTGATTGGCTATTACATGAGCTAATGTGATATAATCTCTGAGTAACCAATCAAAATTGACCTTCTATATATCTGTATTCAAATGAGTCCAAACATGCCCAGTGTTTCCTAAGATATCCTAAAAAAATGTTAAGATTCTCACTATCATGTACTTAATTCTAATTCTACAAGCAAAGTATTTTAATACTATTGCATGTGTCACAATCTTCGTAATGAAAACTACTAAGATTGTCAACACATGCACACATTTTATCAAGCAAGCAAAAATTCCACCTGCAATTTTCTTTGGGTCAAAATCAAGTTCAAGAAATAAAAAGATTACTTATATACAAAATTTTGAGGGACAGAGAGGATTCTCATCATTAAAGACACTATCAGTGATTCACCCGAAAGGGTCAAAATATTTGAAATTTTGCTGGAATACCTTAAAAGTGAAGAACAAATCTCTACAATTCCTATAAGTACTTTTTTCCAAATTAAAAATTGAGAGAAAAGGAAGAAAACAGCAATATTCAAAGATATTAACCTCCATTCAATTAGAAAGTGTCCGTTCGGACAATTGTGACTAAAATAACCGATTTTGTCTTAATTAGGCTGCGTTTGGTTGTATCACTTGCAGGGTATTTTAGAATACCAATACTAGTTCCAGACATGCAAAAATCTGATTTTTGATGATTTTTTTTTGTTTTTTTGATTTATCAAATCACTGATAGTGCCTTAAACAATTTTTTGTTTTTTGTTCAATATACTATGATGTTATTGTCACATTGTTTGTATACACATGAGAGACACTTTTGTTAATTGAGATAGTGATTTTCTCTGTAAAAAAAGAGAATTTGAGTCCTATTCTGATGATGCATTTTTACGTTCCTCACAAGCAAGTAACCTGGTTGCCAAAAAGAGACATATTTTAATGGAACTCTTGAAATTTTTGTTAAGTGGCTGAATTCACTTTTTCCCCTAAGTTACTTTTACTCATTTTACTTGTTTAGCTTCCCCATCTAATATACTTGTACGATATTGCTATAGACCTTTTATAAATTTGATATTTGGCAACCAAGTGGTAACTACTAATGTTTCATATTCACACACAACTTAGCCAACAGACAAAGCAGTAAACAACCCATTCATTTCCATGATCAGAATTTCCACTATTCTCTCTCTCTCTCTCCTTTTTCATTTCCTTTTGTACTGCTAACATATGTTGCTCAACAGTGTAGAATTACACTTTTCCTCATGCAAAATATGACCTATATACATACAATAGAGCTATCAACATGTTCATTGTATGACATGAACATTTAATTTCTTCTTATAACTTTATACAGGGCATATCAAAATAAATGCAACAAAAAAGTATTTCTCACATTGAATATACAACAGAGCCCAAAATGTTGATGCTATCAATGGCATTAACAGCTGTAATTCAAGGGATTATGCTTGGAACCAACTTGATAGCACACTGGGGTTTTATAAGATACTCCATTGTCTTCAAACAGCCAGGCATTATCGGATCAGAACTGGCTGTACCGAAGTCTTTGTCACAGGTCCACTGTCCAATGGTTTTCAAAAAGCTGTATGGGAAGCTTTGCACAACAAGTGACTACAGCACACACAACCAACGAAGTTCACAAAATGTTGATACTATCAGGCCAGTACGCCACCCCCAAATTCCACAAAAGGGGAAAACGGTCCACTTTTGCCTATTTTTTTTGATAAATAGATCCAAAATTTAGAGAAAATAAGACGAAAAAGACACTTTTTGTGATGAGATGTTCAAAATGTCCAAAAATGGATCATTTTGGGGGTTAGGTCCAGTTCCAAAAAAAGTCCACTTTTTCGAAGACCCGCCACCCCCGTAAAAAAACTCCTGCGTACGGCCCTGGGTACTATCACTGGACATTAACGCTGTAATTTTGTAAGATGTTTCATATAGAGGTCCAAAGGATGCAAATGAGGTATTACAATGATTCAGTCATGCGCTGAGTTGTTTGTGCAGTAGCGCTGAACGTAATCAATGGCAATACCTCCTTTGCATCCTTGGGACTTCTCTAAGAAACGTCTACCATGTAATTTCAAGGATTATCCGGGGAACCAAGGATAGCACACTGGAGTTTTGTAAGATAGCCATTTGTCATCTGGAAGCCAGGTGTTAACCCTAACTCAGAATGGTGTACCAAGGTCAAAGGTCAACTGCCCCATATATTGTTCAGATAACTCTGTGGGCAGTACATAGCCAGAGGGGCGAGGGGGACGAGGGGCCATGAGTCCCCCCAAAATTTGATTTGTTTTTTTGAGATGAGCCTGTCGGTTCAGTTGAAAGAATTGGGCATGACGCTTGCAGGCCGGATTGCCTGCCGGCAAAGTAGATTTCACTGGTTAGTGTGCGACAAGTTAATTTTTAAAAATTTGCTGCAAGGATTAGCCCTCAGAAGACTTTTAAAGAATATAAAACCGAAATTGTCAGGGGCTTTGCACCCTGGGACCCAATAGGGACCCTATTTTTAAAAAATTGTGCAAGAATTAGCCTGAGAAGACTTTAAAGGCAAATAACCCAGAATTTTCAGGGGCCTTTGCCCCCGGGACCCCCATAGTAAGGGGCCCCTTAAAGCGGGGCACGGGACCCCACCATTTCTGTCGTTCAGCTGTGACACTGCCCCCCCCATATCAAAATCCTATAGGCCACTGAGTGGGGAGCGAACTGAACAATCAGCAGGGAGTTGACAATATACTGGGCATTGAACCCACACTGGCTGCACAAGCACTCTAAGCCAAAGATATTGGTTTCAGCCCCACTTACAGGTGGATACCTCAGATCTGAAAAAAGAAGGGAACGCCGTCTGAAATTGATCACATGCCCTGTTGGTTCAACTTGAGGAGAAATGTACAAGTGAATTCCAAGTAAATTCTTGATAAATTTGCATCTATCACACAAAGTCAATGCATCCTACCTTAGTTCTTCTTTAGCTTTGCTACACCCTGTTGTGTAATTCTTTCTCTGTAGTGAAGTCCTTTTGTAGATCTGTCACAGTTGACCTGTAATCTGCCTCATTTCTCTGCAGGGATTCTTGGCAAATTTACCAATGAGGTTCAATGAGTATTTCTCTCTTGTGTACTTCTTTCATGTCTTCCAACTGGATGGATAATTATAAAAACTTATTTTAAAGCG
Organism: Ophioderma brevispina; assembly: GCA_023653785.1. Taxonomy (NCBI): domain Eukaryota; kingdom Metazoa; phylum Echinodermata; class Ophiuroidea; order Amphilepidida; family Ophiodermatidae; genus Ophioderma; species Ophioderma brevispina. The sequence continues at coordinate 37,205 of JAMKCH010013167.1, forward strand.
CTTGTTCCGATTTTTGGTCTATCATGTTTCTACTTGATATGGAGCCTGACACTTGTACATGCTGGACCCCAATACCGTGGGAAACAAAAACTTGCGTTTGATGGTGTGAAAGTGATAATCAATAGTGCAATTCACTATTCACTACTTGCTAATATTGTGGTTGAAACCTTAAAAACGGCTGTTTTTGGCAGTATCTGGGAAAGAAATGGATTTGGAAGCTGAAATTTAAGGCGGACAATGTGAAAAATACGACCTTTCATCTGATATCAAAATGATACTACTTCCGGGTAAATCAAGGAATCCCAAAAAAAGATCGATCAAGAACTTTAAATAAATGATTTTTCTTCTAGCTAATGCTTCCAAAAAATTTTAGGAATATGTTGGATGCTTACTGCGTATTGGCACTTGTTATTGCATACCATTTTAGCAAGGCCTTTTTTATTAAGAGAGTCCGTGTACATGAAGCACTATAGTGCACTCTCTTATTGGAAATTGCACGGAACCTTTTGAAAATTTGTTCTTTTGTTTGTATTATTTTCTGTGATGATTCTTCTTGCAAATATCTGGCAACTGAATGATTACACAGAAAGACTTAATGGAACTAGAGTGGCACTGTGTGTGTGTACTGCATTTGCAGTAACACTAATGTGATAGCACTGTCTGGGCGCATTGTTTATTATGTATTAGTAAGTGAACCTAAATTGGATTGGAATTAAAAGGCCGACAGTGTTGTGGCAAGATTCCAGGGTAAACCTCCTAAGCTTGAGTACTGTGAGTGAAGTGAGCAGCTCGAGCAAGCCAGCACGAGAGAGATTTTGTACACTAGCGCTAGTCCAATTCCTGATAAAGTAACATCATTGACAATTGAGCTATATAATAACACACCTCAATATATTCTAAAATAAATTTTTCTTAAAATTGTACACAACAGGATAGCCAATGCGAGGGTGGTGTGTATATATGGTGTGATAGAATTACCCCAACAAATATCTGATGTAAAACATAAAAATTTGGAAGGAAAAATCATGGCAAAATCAGTGTTTTGAATGCATTTACCCTCCAATTGGTATTGAATTTCCCATGACTGGGCTTTTCCACCTTAATACCACAGGCTGCCAACTGCCCACTGGGCAAAACTCCAAAGAAATCTGATCGAAACAATGTCAGATCAGATGAAACAAGCAGTTGGTGGGTAACTTAAAACCTTTAGAATACTTTGGTTTGAAAGATTAATTTGACTGTTTTGATACAACAACACCCTGAAAGAATCTATACATACAGCAATTCGTGTTTTGTAAAAAAAAAATACATCGGTCCTCGGACCGCTTGGTCGCCTGCCGTCGCTTTGTGAATGATAGGCTATGAACATGACCTTTGACCTTTGATGGGGGACTTTGACCTCATAACAAAAGGAGGTTTGATACACACCATATAAACAACACAGTTTGGTTCCAATTGAACTTCAACTTTTCAGATGAGGCACAATTTTACATTTTCAGCCTATTTTACAACTTGACCTCCAGACCTTTGACCTTGTTATGTTGAACTTTGACTCATCAACAAATGGGCGATGCCAAGTTGCACCTGTGACAGAAGTTTGGTTAAATCCATCAAAGGATGTGGATATAACATTTGCAAATGTAACCCTTTTTCACAACAAACCAGGACATCACAGCCATTCAACAACAGTGGCCAAAGTGATCCCGATGTGTCTTCCTGCCCCAAGGAGGCGACAACAAAAATCAACAAACATAAAAAAACTACAAACTTAATTGTTAGAAATTTATGATATCGTACACACCATGTTTTATGTCTTTCTCCTCTGTCTAAAATTTGGGCAGTCAAGTCTGCCATTCCTTCCATCTTCTCAGCTTCAACCCGTCTCCAACCTCTCCTCAGTTCAGCTACCTCTATGGCACACTTTGATCTGGTTCCATTCCAGTTCTGTCTTCAGGTGCTAACTATGGGGCTTGCAGTGTCAGGATGTCAGCCGTGTGTATTAGAGCAGAGATTGCGCATGGTCAGATATTTGGTGTGGAGGTGCTGATGATGTCAACTCGGCTTGATTTCTGTAATAGAATGAGTTAGACTCAAAAATAATCTGTTTATGTAAACACCATAACATATCAACCTTAATGAATGGCAGGACGCACATGGAAGTTATTAGGTGCTCAACATATCAGGGAGAAATACCAGACATCAAGAACAGAGAAGTACCATGCAGAAAATACCTTTCTTCTTTCAGCAAGAAGCAGGGCATGAAAAAATGTTCATTTCCCGAAGCCAGCTGCCAAAATTTTACAAAATGGTAAATGTATTATGTTTGTGTGTACAAAAAGCCACAACCTTTCTCCAACTACCAAAATTTCCTGGAAAGGGAATAGACCCAACTGGAATTTGAAACTCGGGACCTTGGTTGTAACATCAGTACGATGCTGTTTACCACTGAAGCAGACATGCGGGAAAAAATATGACTATCGGTTGAGATTCAACCTTAAATGTATCATGCATGTTGAAATGAAATTTGTAGTACGAAGGCTATTCTGAAATCAAGAGTGTGTTTATTAATATTGTGAGTGACCCCAGGAAGATTATGAAAATATAAAAGAATGAGCCAGGTAAAAAAAACAAAAAAATTTTTTTTTTTTTTCCCCTCATTCAAACTCTTTCCCCATACATGCCTCACCAAACTGAATGTTCTACTTACACTACTCATGTCATGAGGCAGTGGGACAAGAATGGTTCCATGGGGGACTACACCATACCAGTACAAGCACAATGAGAGGAATACATATGTCAGCTGAAGCATGTGAAGGTTTGTAAATGCCACAAATGTCGTTATGTTTAATTTACCAAGTGCTTGTAATGAGAAATAAAAGTTGTGACAATATCCATTAAATGAGTCGCTAAACCTTGAAATGCCTCCTCTGAGAATGCGGTCTCCTATGAAATTTGGACAATGGCAGCCATGGCACAAATTAAAACAACCATATGGATACATACTCAGGGACAGGTTGCATCAGTCTTCTGTGTTGACTCCTGCATAAATCAGCATAGGAAATTACAATGGGACCGGAATAATGCAACAAATGGTCACGTTTTTAAGTTGGGACCAATGACGTCACATGATTCAGTGTCAAAATTTTTTTTATCACCTCAATTCTACTCTCAGCCTCACCAATTTGTTGTATTTATCCTAAGTGTCCAAAGTTATACATTTTGGAAAGCTTAGAGAAAAAGGTTTATTAGATCCCCCCGGTAACATTTTCTGAGTATAGGTGGGCTAAGTTTAAAATATAAGGGTTGTTGTTGGTGAACAAGAAATAGTACACTCAAATGAATTTTCTTTAATGCTTCATAGTTTCTACACACAGTGCTTAATTTCAAAAATTGATGCTATATTGGAAAGTACACCGCAAGGGCTTTCCAGACATGAATAATTTGTATGGTAAAACAATCACCTGATGCAAATTCAGGGTGAAAAAAATCATTCGATTTTGTACGAAACATAGTGATGAATTCTTTTCAAGTAAGAGTACCCCAAAAAACATGTGAAAAAAGAATGTGTATTTTAAATAAGTATCAGAAGGAAGTCCGTGGATAATATATTCAATTAAACATCTAGAAGCTGCAATTCAAGGCACGCGAGGATCAAGTACAATGATACAACCCGAGAAAGTAAATTGGTTAAATGTAAAGGGTCGGAGAAACTGGCGAGCACAGAATTAAAAAAAGAAATATACACGGTCTGGACCCGGAGCCCTCTCGCTTTGAGGGTAGAAAATACCATGGGCCAGAGTAAACTGTGTTAATGTGCGATACCAGTGAACGAGCACTAATGTATTTCGTCGTTTTTCGAGTTTCAAGCGGCGCTAATTATATTTTTGTGATTATAGAATGGGAGGGCATTTATATGATTGATTCAGCAGAAAATCTATGACGAAGCGAAACTCAATCAATGCACGCGAGGATCAAGTAACTGATACAACCCGAGAAAGTAAATTGGGAAATATAATAGAAGCTCGGAGAAACTGGCGAGCACAGAACAAATTATTCAATTAAAACTCTGGTTCTTGTAATTACAGGGTGGCCACATTAGTAAGCAAAATGTTCAAGGTTAAGATTAACTTTGCCTTTTTAATTTGGGCTTTACTCAATTGGATTTAAAATGTAGTCCCTAAATTGCAATATTGTGTACTACTATCTGATACTAAAAATAGAGAAATAAGTGCCCTGTCTTGATCACATTTTAAGATGAGGTTCAATAAAAACTAGATGAGACGATCATATTTGACTGGAATTTGATATTAAAATCTTGCATCTTTTGCCACTGCAAAGTCATTTGTACATAATAAAAGGTTCATGAACATATAAAGTTATATAAAAAGACCTGGTGGCTACATATGTACAGAACACTTTACACAAATTATAAAAAGGATGTTTTTTCATGTACAGGGTGCTCAACTATTGATGTTAACACATTACATTACACAATGTAGGGCCTTTATCAAATTAAAAGACTTTGAGTGAAAGTTTTAAAAAAGTAGTTCAATTGTTGCGGACAGTCTTTTACAAAGAGATCAATGCAGTATTTCTGTGTGATCTTCAATGGGAAGAGAAACTCATTTGCACATTATTATTGGTATATCATGACACAGTGATAATTATTATTTGGGGTAATTAAAGACTTAAACATTGTATTTTTTTCACAAAAAAGAGAACATAAAGATTTGTGTGCTTTAAATGACCAAAAATAATGATCCAATGTGATAAGAGCTAGCTCTGTGGCTTGATATCCAATTAAAGGTGTTTTTTCTGGTCCGTTCACATTTTTTTTTCATGCATATTTCGTCCTTGTGCACATTGTATAATTAATTATCATTTTTGGGTAATCAAAGACATTAATTATTTATATATGAGCTACTTAATAGTAAAATTCACCCCAAAAGCAATATTTCAAGATAAGTTTTAAAAGGATATATAATCCACTCGAACATCCCCTTGGAAAACACACACCGCCACCGCCACCAACCGGGGGTGGTCCCACGCCCCCCTCCTCCACCCCCGACTATTTGTACTTAACGAGTTATAGTAATTAATCTGAATTAGATTTTAAATGTTTTCTCTTACTCATAAATCAAAAAAGGATAATTGTCTTCAAAATGAGACCAAACTTACTATGTTATGATGCCTGGGGGACTACAGAACAGCAATCATTTGAAAGTGAAATAATTGCCCAACATGTGACAAATCCACCCTTTTTTGGGGTCCCAACTTAAAAGCGGGACCCTATGCAAAGAGTGTCAAAGTCTTTTGTGTTACAAAATAAAAAATACAGAATTACAGTTGTCCACTCACAGCACTCAATTTTTTTTCCTGTGGGGGCTGAAACAAATCTCATCCCATCTCATCTATGTGCCTTTCTCCTTAAACATTTATTTTCTATGCAAATACCTATGTACATTTGTTTAATTGAGATGAATTAATTGAAATGAAGAATTAGATTGGAACTTGCAATTAGAAATTGTAAAACTAAACAGAAAATTTGTAAACTGGAATTAAAAATTGAATCAATAACCTTTACCAAAACCTCGAATTAAAATTGAATCACAGGACTTTTAGCCATCTATTTATTTAATTTATCGTCCACGAGTAACCCAAGCCGTACCGGACCAAGTCCCAGCATTCTGCTCTTTTAATTCCTCAAGCTTTCTCGTAGCCAGGGCCAATGCTTTCCAGGGATCTTCCTCAGCTCCTGCATTAGGCTTACTAGTAATCTTTGACTGAACAGGTTCATTTGTGACTTTTGTGAGTTCCTGTCTGTTGGAGGACAGATCTGGAGTTGTCTCCACTGGTTCGTCCGAGGGTCTTTCAAAGGAAGATGGTGGATAAGTTTACTGTCAATTGGTTGAAGTTTCTCTTTTCTTCTGCATAAAAAGTCATAATGTAGATTTGTCATAATTTCCAATTTGTCATTTTTAATATAGACTCGCTTCGCGCTGATATAGGAGCTGAGGAAAGTTTTGGGTCATACCATTATGTGAAATAGGGAAGACGCATTTTAATCTATCCAAAAAGTCGGTTCGCTGCCTAACAATAGAAAAGACTTATCCACGTGCTTCAGCTATTACAAACAACGTTGGGCAATCTATGAGTGGGCATTGACTATTGTATTAGTCGTATTAGTTTTATAGGCATAGGGCCAATATGCATGACTTGGTACAAAAATGTTAACCCAGTGCAAAATGACAAAAAGGCACCAATATGTATTACTCTCAACACAACTTTTATTCCTTACATGTAAACTGTATATGGCCATGCGTCTTGAAGTGGGGGCTTGTTTGCGTTTCGCGTCTGCAATTTCAAGTATCCACACATCATTTTGAACTTAAACCTTTATAACTTCCAACTATACATGCTGCATATGAAAAGTAAACATTTTCTGAAGGAAATTGTCATTCTTCCCAAATATGCTATCAAAATGGCCGTAGGCATATCTTAAGATCAGTTATTGACAAATACTCATAAAAAGTAGACAAACAGTGGTATCTATCGAAAGTAGCCGCACATCAAACCAAAGCACCTATCCAATAAACAAGCATTTTATTAACTAGAGGTATTTTCCTAAAGAACAAGACTAGTTTGACAGGGTACCCCTAGTAGAAACTATTTTTAAGGATTTTGGGGAGGCAGCGGTACCAAAATTTGCATCAAAAATATGCATATTGCATAAAGTCCTAAAGACTGCTTAAAGAATTCTTGCAAGTAGCTTCTGCTGAAGCACAATCAAGTATTTGCAAAGTAAATCCAATAACCATTCATTAAATTAACACAAATAATCGGGTTATAACCCACTGCGATGAAAATGTTGTACTGAATGACAAGTATGAATTTACAGCGCCGCGTGCTCAAATTGACAGCTCACATATTAAGCATCACAAGTCATATGGATTAAAGAATAACACCAAGTATAATCAAACCACTCTTTAAAAGTAAACATTTCATGATTGAATTTATTTTTCTGATAATCATACACCTCAAATCACCTAATTTGCAGTACGGTAGGGCTTACATGTCTCATCGTTTCGATATAGCAGCTTGTCCTCATTCTTCCACTCTGGTTCTTCCCTTGATTAATTAAGAATAATTAATTATTATTTAATCAAGAACATTCATTTTGGTAATCTTGGTGAATACTTTAATCTGTAATTGTTAAAAACAGGACAGATTCCAAGGTATCCTTTTACTGGTAAAAAAACCGACTTATTTTCACCTATTAAAATTTGCAACTTACCTGTGTCCCATTTTCCCTCTGCATCCCCAGCTTAATCTAACTAAATTATAGCTTAATTAAAATGTTTAGGTCTAAATGGTCTATGCAATTAGAGGCATGTTGAATGAAGTGTAAGTTTCATTAATGTTAGTTGTTATCTTATTGAGTAATGAAAGAAACCCAATGGGGGCTTAATAAAACATTGTTTTTCGTATATTGTAGGCTTATCGTGTCCCATGTATACTCAATCGCGACTAGTTAATTAAATCAATTATTTGTTATAATTTTTTTTAATGTAGAGTCCCACAACAATAATTATGGTCTGGAAATAAAGGGCAGTTAAGTAGCTTTAATTTGATATATATTCAAAATAATTAAATGATGGTTAAGATAAAGAAAAACAATAAGCGCCGAAGCTTCATATTCTCTCTCCCCATAGACTTTACATGGTAACCGAGTCGGACCCCTTGTCCCATATTCTCCCCCCCCCTCCACCCGAGATTCGTTAGCTTAATTAGCCATAACTTTTAATTACTGAAGTCTGGATGAAGATAATTTTAGTATCAACGTTAAGCTCACTAAATAGGCTTTAAAAATGAGTTCTTACTTGGAAGTATTCAATCACATTTAAGTACTCTAATCATTTTTACAAAATGTCATCTTTCTCTAAAAATATGAAACAGCTCCACCCTAGAAGAGCAAGCCCCAATCAAGACACATGGTCAACTAAGGTATACATTTTTGGAAAGCAAATACTACAAGGATGTCACTATGGCAAAAAGAGAGACAATCTCAGGGGGTGGGTGCAATTTCTAATAGGGTGTAACAAAGAAAACATACATAGTTTGTCATTTTAAAATATCGCTTGGTCCATTTTTTCTGCCTCCAAAATATCGTCCAAACAGATTTTGGATATTTGAAAGACACACAAAGGGCCTCCAACAATAATAAAGGAGATACTTAATGTTGTTCTGTTTTGAACATACAAGGTGGCCAAATTCACTTATATTTGTGACAAAAAAAGGTCATTTTGAAGCATTAATATTTCTTCTTTTATTCAAGTACCTAAGCCTATATTCTTCAAGAGAATACATAGGAATATGGGGTTCTGTCCAAAGTTATGATTAAATATTAAGTATATAAACGGTGTGATCCATGTATATTATACAGGGTAATCCATATTTATAAAGGGTCATAGGTAATATTTTTTAAAGTCTCCCTTTATTTACCATTTTGGAGCACAGAGGACAAACCTACATGTAACTTAACATTGTTCAAGGGGCCCATTTCTTACTTACAGAAAGTGAAATTTAATTCCCATGCTACAAAAAGTGTTTGACACCTTTCGAACTTCATCTAAAAAATGCAAAAATTAACATGGATCGTGCGTCTATTGAGCACATAATTGTCTTCGAAGTCTTGAACCCTGATACAAGTGGATTTTTTTCCATGAATCAATATTCCCTTAACCAAATTTTAATCATGAGCTTTATTTGTATACTATACAACCTTTCTTGGTTGATTTGACATACACATAAATGTCTCTAAACTCATGTTACTCCATACAGGTCCCCCCAAATGGCCACAAATTTTTGTTAAAGATGACGTTTGGTCATGAATTAAATTATTAATGCTTCCATTGGCTAATTACTTTTTACTAAAAAAAATAGGGATACCAATGGTGTGATTAAAAGAAGAAAATTTAAGAAAGATAATTAAAATCAGTAATCCAATGTTTCTACCTCGTTTTTTTGGGATATTTTAGCACAGAACAGCGGAACAATCCCAAAAAGTGTTCAAAATTTGTACCTAAGTAACATCTAATTACTCTAATTAATTATCATTAATTAATGGCCATCTTAGTTGTATCATGAGTTTAGATCTATCCTTCAGGACAGTGTAATTGCAATTTGAACCCCACAAGTGTTTCACTTCTCTACTTTTTATTTTAATTTATAGGCGACCCGATTTCACGCGTTTTTTGTTAATGTCCATGGGCCTCCCCCCCCCCCACCCCCCCCCCCCCCCCCCCCCCCACCCGGCTCCCCTGTTACCGAGCTGCAATAGGGCTGAAATGGTTTTATTATCTTAAAGAACAGGCGTCTAGCATAATAGCCCAAATCTTTTGAACAGAGGCAAATAGTTTAAGAATTAAATGGAATTAAACTGAAAAACAAAGTTGGGTAGTAAACAGATCCCCCCCATTTTAGTGTACCCAGTTCATGACATAATACTAGGCCATAGTAATTTACTTGTATTAGTTAGGTAACGTATGAAAGTAATGAGGGCCCATAATATTACCTGTGTGGACAACGACAAACTATTGTTACCAATATTCAGGATTCATAGCGCACCTGCCTTATACAGACGGCGCCTATTTATTTCCATTTTAACGATACATTGGTCTTTTACCAAGTGACTATCAATGTTTTGATCACTGCACCTCGTATTGACCGCAATCACACAGTATTAAAGGGCATAATGGCATGAAAAAAAAAAATTGACATTATTAATGACAAGGACCCTAATGGAATCACGTCCACGAGTTTGAAAACAATTTTGGATGTTTGGACATTCTGTAAAAACAGGAAGATGTTCCGGGGGGGGGGGGGGGGGGGGGGGGGGGGGGCGGTTTGTGGCAGTTGTGGCAATTTCTGGAAAAAAAACCACATTATAAAAAAAAAAACGCTCAAATATAAGCATATACAAAATTTTGTGACACAATTCAAAGCATACAGAACAGATTCGCATTGACTTTAGGCTTGTATAAGATGATCTGAATGAACATGGATTACCGTTATTCACACCTATATACAATAGCAATGGCGGAGCTGATGACAACATGCTTTTTCAAGTTTGGTAATGCGGCAGTAAATGTCCAGAAATTTCCTTGTTCCAGAAATTGCCACAAACTGCCACCCTCTCCCCCCCCCCCCCCCCGAACTCTTCCTGTATTACTGTTTTTACAGAATGATACATCCAAATTGTTTTCCAAACTCGTGGTTCAAGTGATTGCAGTAGGTTCCTTTTCATTATGTCAATTGTTTTTTCCCATGCCATTATGTCCCTTTAAGAATGCACCGGACTAGGAGTGCCTGCAAGTTGAATTACTATGATGCGCCCCTCACAAACAGCTCTCCAACCCATAAAAAAGTACAGGTTGTCCCTATAAATCACACGAATCAGTATATCGGACCGTAGATTTTGCATGCCCTAGGGTATCGACACGGCTTGCAGTTAATGCATTTAGGGCATTTAAAAATGTGCATTTTGTGATTCCAACACTTTCTTTTATTCATCCTCACTAGATATCCTTGAGAAAAGGGTTATTCCCAATTTTAGTTTTATTGCGAATCTTGCAGTTTTTGTGTTTTGAGCAATTTCTCTGGTTTCCCACAGGGTCATAGGCCACTGTGCTGTAATTTCCTGTTCTGTTCTGTCCGTTTAAGGGCAGCAAATACAAAATTGTGAATTTCTATAATTACATACGACCAAATTTGCAAGTAAGATTAGGTACAAGTGGATTACTAAGGCTAACGGTTCATATGAATATACAAAATCTCACAACTTTTTTGAGGCAACTAACTCGGGGGGACGAGGTTGTGAATCACGAAATGTTACTTTAAAGACCTTTTTTGGCAGTAAAGGTCCCTGCCATATGCACCCCCAGGGAGGGGTATTCAAATACACTGTAAACTGAAAAGTCTTGATTGGAAAAATCATCTTAATTAATTTTAGGCCTTCAACTGTGATAGAGTATGAGGGATTTTGTAACAACAGGAAAGCATTTAAATCAAGACAAACCATATCCAAAAACCAATTGCAATTCAATAACAATTATAAAGGATTTCTTATAAGCTGAATACCATAACTGCCTATTATGTGAGTACACCCAGTCCTAGTTGATCTCTTTGACAATCTTAAGCCCTCACACCCCGATAAACCGTTGTAGTGGGTTTGCTCAGGTCAAATTTTTCGAAAATCGTTACGAGCGGAAAATCGCCATTTTTGGGTGTGAAACTTTTTTAATGGTCATGGGGCCATTGATTTAGAAGCCTAGGAATCCACGTCCAAATGTGTCCGTAACCATGGTAATGCGACAAAAAAAAAACGAAATCCAAAATGGCCGCCGTTCATGGCACAATATCGATTTCGCCCTTTCTACTGGTCAGGAAAAACGCTAAAGTGTACCAAATGCAACATGAACAGCAAAACATGTTCCCGAATCCTTCTACACCCTCCGAAAATATTCAAGTCCCACATAACAATCAATTGGCCGCCATTTTGGTCCAAAATGGCCCCAATTACACAGAAGTGACAACTTTTTTTTCAATTGTCTTGTTTTTACTGCTTCAAAGATGAGAAATAAGATCATAATTATTCCCGAATATTTTAAGCTTGTTTTGGAGCTTTTCCCACAATGTTGTGGCTTGTTTGCAAAAGAAAAAAACCCAATGGGTTTAATTTTCCAATCAAGGATACACTTCATGTATAAACATCTAATCACTAACATGTCAAAGTGTATTTTTTTTTCGTGTGTGTTCCTGAGCATGTTTGATCTAAGAACTATTGTGAAATGTTTTTTAATCTGTTTCATCCTTACTAAATATGACCCTTTTGGGGATATTTAGTATAGGGGCAGTATTGTGACTATGGGCTGTCTTTAATACACGACTGAGCACAAATAGTTGAAAGTTTTTTCTTGTGTCAACAATGTACAAAACCTTTTTGTGATAAGTAGGGGACCTTTTAAGCTATTATCATTAATGCACAACTTCAAAGACAATGGTATCTTGCTGTCCTGAGTATATAGCTTTTTATGCACATTTTGTAACAATCCGAATTTCCTGTAAATATAAATGCACATACTTCAGTAATTGTTTAAGAAAACCCAAGTAACGATGTAAACATGGCGACCTAGATATATTCTCTAACGCATTATCTACATATACTTTAACTATGAACGATTAACTTTAATATTAAACGCATCAACATCAACTTTACATAAGGTTTAGTGGTCCATTTGTCATAGCCATTTTAAAAACTACAGAATTTATAGGACCCATAGAGGGAAAGTTACACATTCAGACATTTTTCATCCTGGTTTGAAGAGAAATGTTACTTGTTTAACGTTATTTTGTTGTTACAATAAATGGGCCGCACAAATTTTTTAATCACTTGCAAAGGCTCTAATTAACCCATGGGTTGGTGTAACATAGAAAGCTCGATTCCAAAGAAAGAAGACCAGCAACAATAGTTCATTACTGTACGCCCCCATTTTTGCAAATGCAGCATTCTGAATTGATCATTTTATCACACATTTCCTAACTAAATCAAATTGATTTAGGTCGACTGCGCCTCACCCATTATTTTAGTTTTCCGACTCGGACTCATTAGTCGCCCATTAAATGATACTCCATCACCGCTATATTTCCGTAAATGTGAGACATAATAATGTAAAAAAAAATACTTTGCAGTCTATAATTTTTAAATAAAAATGCAATAGACTAGAAATTGGTCCCTGTTTACGGACAGAAAATACAAAATGACTAATTCTTCTTCCCGAGTAGAATCGTATACCCATGCCAACGTTCGATGATTTTTAAAAAAAATAAAAATCCATTTGTTTAGTAAAGGTGCCTTGTTCCGATTTATGCTATTGTGTTCTCTACTTAATCAAGAGCCGGCATCTTGCCATATACCCCCATCAATACGGAAAGAAAGAAAAAAGAAACGTGGAAACAACTTGCGGTTTACTGATGGTAGAATCAATAATGCACATTGCAAAGCCCATTCAATCCTGTGGTACTATTGATGGTTAAACCCACTAAAACGCAGTTTTTTTTTGTTTATTATCTTGGGGAATGAAATGGATTTGAGGGCTCAAATTCAGGACGACAATGAGAAAATACGTGCCATTCATCTGATATCAAATCGATAACTACTACTTCCGTGTGAATCAGGGGGGTCCCAAGACGATCGGAACCGCAACTATAAGTCGGTGGACGAGGTTGTTGACCTATAATGCTCTTTAAATCGGATTAAAATTACTTGTGACCTGAATGAATTCCTTTTGCTCATAATACGTCATTTCCCCTCCCCTCTCAGACATGGGAAGCTCCATTCCATTTATCAAACACGAAGTCTGATCTACTGCTACTTCTTATCGTGTCCGCCAAACACAGGGTTCTCAAATATGATCCACCAGAGGTGTGTACAATGTCTGCCTGCTTCACTGAATTCTGCAGGGTCCTTTGTCCTGTGCATTGTTCCTCAGCATTGAGCAGACCAGAGAATTCCATTGTCTGGGGTTCCACAATCACATGTAGTGTTCTGATATGCTTCCAGGTATCCCCACTTCTGCAAGGAAACCTTCAAAAATCGGCCGGTACTTGATTTCTAAACCTGGTGTGACATAGAAATGATCTACTGAATGTATTGATCAGCCGGATAAACATTCTGCCTATGACTTGCATGAATCCATTGGTATTCTCATTGTGCACTCTCTACCATCCTGCAAGCAGCACATTCATTGATTATGCAGACACGATCTTCATTCCTTACCTAGTGAAGCAGTTACAGAAAGAATACCACAAGGTTGGATGTTGTATGGGACACATTCCAAACAATTTGAAGGAATCAACTCGGGAGAAAAGAGGAAAGGGTATCCGCAGAAAGGTGTCTGGACAAACTAAGCTTCCAGGTAATTGCATGGGCTTCCTCTGTGATCCAAAATAACAAGCATGAGCTATTTGCCTTTCTGACATCCAGGGTTGCCCAGTATGCCTTTTCATCAGGAAAATTTGTGTATCACATCAGGTAGATCTGTAGCATCCACACCCACCATCAATCTCATGGAGAACTGCAACCACGAGGAAGCAGATACAGACACAACAAAAGTAGTAGTGCACATTGTACATGCACTGGAGCAAGATATAAAAACTATAATAAAGTACGCACTGTAGATACAGACGTAGTAGTCAGTTTTGGTACTTTATGATCAAATGATCACTCAACCATTGGTAGACATCTGGGTTGCTTTTAGCATGGGTACGATTTACAGATTTTACAGCTTCAATGCCATAATGTAACAGCCTTGGGAGCCAAGATCATGAGCTCTACCAGTATTTCATGGTATTAGGGGCTGTGATAGTACATCAGCCTTCCAAGGTAAAGGCAAAAAAATCTGACTGGCATGCATGGAAAGCCTATGAGGACATTAGTAAAACATTTGTGCATCTGGCTAGTCATCCCTTTGAGCAGCATTGTAAAGACTCATCACTTCCAGAAGATTGAGAGACAAATCACCTAGTACGATAAATCAAATCCTCTGAGCTCTGTCAATGACGCAAGACAAAAGCTTTTCTGCCAGAAAAAAAATGATCAGTGGACAGAATACCATCAACACAAGATGCTCTTCTTCAACTGGACTACCAGAACACAAACACAGCCAGGGTCGTACGCAGGATTTATGGGGGGAGGGGGTACGGTCCACTTTTTCGGTAAAAGTGGACCTAACCCCGCCCCGCCTAAAATGGTCCTCTTTGAACATCTCATCACAAAAAAAGTGGATTTTTTTGCAAAAATGTCTCTAAATTGTGGACCTTTTTAACAAAATATTAAGCAAAAAGTGGACTTTTTTCCCCTTACGTGGAATCGGGGTGGGAGGATAGTGACTGCACCCCCCTGCGTACGGGCCTGAACACAGCAAGATATTCCCTCTCCTCAGACATTGGTAAGCTTCATTCCATTTACCAAACACAAAGTCTGATCTACTTCTTATCGTGTCCAACACAGTGGTTCTCAAATATTGAGTCAGCCAGAGGTGTGTACATGTCTGCCTGCGTTCAGACTGAATTCTTCATGGTCCTTGTCTGTGCATTGTTCCTCCAGCATTGAGCAGCCCAATAGAAGTTCCATTTGTCTGTGGTGGTCAGTCCATAACACAGGTCTGTGTCGTTCTGATCAAGTTCTTGCAAAACAGCCTCTGCCTGTTAGGCCCCGACATGTTTCTGGTTTCGCCGTTTGGGGGGTCTGTTTGTCGCGGAGACCTAACCCCTCAACCTAATGGCCGGTTCTGGTTCTCAACCTGTTGTTGACAAGAGAACTGATCTAACTGAATGTATTGTTTGAGCATCCCGGATCAACATCTGCCTATGACTGCATTATCCAGTGGTGCTCTCATTGTGGCACTCTCTACCAATCCGGCAAGCACACATTCATGATTATGCAGACAAAGTCTTCATTTTCCTTACCTAGTGAAAGCAGTTTACAAAAAATTACCACCGGTTGGGATGTTGTCTGGGACACCTTCCAACATTTGAAGGAATCACTCGGGAGAAAGAGGAAAGGTATCCGCATAAAGGTGTCCGGACAAACTAAGTTTCCAGGTCATTGATGGGCTTCCTCGTGATCCAAAATACCAAGCATGAGCTTTTGCCTTCTGACCATCAGGTTGCCCAGTAATGCTTTTTCATCAGCAAAATTGTGTATCACATCCAGGTAATCCTGTAGCATTCCACACCCACCATCAAGCTCATGGAGGAACTGGCAACCACAAGGAACAGATACAGACACAACAAAAGTAGTAGTGCACATTGTACTGCACTGGAGCAAGATATGAAAACTATAATAAAGTACGCACTGTAGAATATACAGACGTAGTAGTCAGTTTTGGTACTTTATGATCAATGATCACTCAACCATTGGTATACAATCTGGGGTTGGCTTTTAGCATGGGTACGGAAATTACCGATGTTACACTTCAAGCCATAATATAACAGCCTTGGGAGCCAAGATCATGAGCTCTACCAGTATTTCCTGGTATTCAGGGGCTGTGATGTCTACAGCCTTCCAATGTAAGGCAAAAAATCTGCTTGGCATGCATGGAAAGCCTATGAGGATCCATTAGTAAAACATTTGTGGCATCTGGCTAGTCATCCTTTGAGCATGCATTGTAAGACTCATCACTTCCAGAAATGAGAGACAATTAAATACCTAGTACGATAATCAAATCCTCTGACTCTGTCAATGACGCCAAGACAAAGCTTTCTCCAGAAAAAAAATGATCATGTACGATAATACCATCAAACCATATGCTCTTCTCAACTGGACTAACCAGAACACAAACACAGCCCGGTCGTACGCATGATTTGGGGTGGAGGGGGTACGGTCCACTTTTTCGTAAAAGTCGACCTAACCCCCCCCGCCAAAATGTTCCTCTTTGACATCCATCACAAAAAAGTGGATGTTTTTGCAAAAATGTCTCTAAATTGTGGACCTTTTAAACCAAATATTGAAGGCAAAAGTGCCTTTTTGCCCTTACGTGGATCGGGGTGGGAGGATTGACTGCACCCCCCTGCGTACGGCCTGACACCGCAAGATATTCCCTCTCCTCAGACATTTGCTTGGAACAAGGTGTCAGATGTGTGGGTGCCAGTTTTGCTATCAATCGTACCAGATCTTTCCAGATAATATAGAGAGCTAATCAAATGTGGTTGCTCAGGAAGACTGCAGCATGTACAAATGTGGACAGGCCACTACCCTTGCTTTGCCTGTATACTAAATAGTAACAACATAAGAACATTGCAGATATTAAAGAAGGACTTGTAACCACTAGACTCCTGAGCAAAAGGAATATATGCTCACAACAGAATGATCACAAATTGTACCTATGGTAAATTTGCGATTTTATTCCAAAGTTGATTATTTAGATATTCACATGGGCCTATAGTAATCTCATATTAGGCAGCCAAAAATTTGGGCCGCCTCTTTTACTTGATGAAGATAATTGTATAGACATTATGTTTTCTGAAGCCATGATTTTCCTATATCGAAATGAAATATACCCAGTTCATGAGTCTTCTATCAATTCCAAATTTGGCGGCCATTTTGGGGCGCCATTTTGAAATTCTTGAAAAAGGAAGCCCCTCTTTGATTTTGAAAGTTTTGTCTTTAATTCAATTTGGGCATGTCCAAAACCTTACTCGACCCAACAATACCACATTCGATTCTTTCATAGCAAGTTTATAAATTTACCCCCCCCGACCCCGGGAGTGTCCCCATTGCCCCCCGGGTGGGGCTTCCGTACATATTTGGAGATGGATCCTCGGATAGAATTGATTTAAAGTATCAGGGAGTTTTTGTGCCAACTTTGGTGATTTTGTCCCACCGGTGTAACAATAATTTTGCTAAGCCACCCTACTATTGTGAATCATCTTGATTTCAATTGGATTGACTACTTTGTACTGGATTTGGGTCTTGCATTCATTGATGTTTTCTTTACAGATCTTGAATTTCATGGATGCAACAAAAGTTAATTTCCTCATTGTACTTGTATTTAAAAATAAGAGATTTTTCCAATTCAAGACATTTTGCATTTACATGATATTCACAGATTGGATGTGATGCGTGAACAAGTAAAATGCGCAAAAAGGGGTCCCTTTTTTTCCAAGAACAGGCGATGTAAGTGCTTACATTGATTAGTGTGGTCAAAAATAGCAAAATATGGAAAAAATGGTATTGTTTTTTTTAGCCCTGAACTTTTTGATGTGTTACACATATTTCGGGTATGTTACCCAACATTACGCAGAGATCAAACATAAAATAATGTCCATCTGACGGTAAGGCGAAGCAAGATAATAGGGTACGTTAACAACACAATGCATTGCTTACCTGTTTAGGGTAGAAAAAACTGACAAAAAGTACCTATTTAATGTATCAAAAACAGACAAAATAAATAGGGTATGGTTTTTAGTTGCTGGAAATACTTTGTTTTGGGTGCAATTTTGTAAGTCCATGCACGCATCGTAACAAGTGTAGGGTGCAAATTCACGGAATTTTTCAGAGCGAAAATTTCCCACGGAAATTTTGGGATTAACGGGAATTTAATGGGGATATTAGGAAACTTTCGGGAATATTGGGAATTTTCATCCACAACACTCTTTGAAATTGATACAAACTATAAGGTCCTTTTGTTTCATGTAGGATATTATCTGTACAACTGAAATGCTACAGAAGAGCATACAATCAAAACAAGCAATGTTTTAAACAACTGAGAAAATATAACCACCACCTTTACAAAAAACACATTTGGTGTATACAGTTATATACAGTTCAAATGCTATCCGCTAGGAAATCAAAGGACACCTTTTCGAACCCACAACCGTAGATGAATCGTTCCTCTTAATCCTCTACCAACCGCCTTGAACTTAGTTTGGGAATAGTGTCGGCCTGTAATACGAAGGTCGCCGGTTCGAATCCCGGCAGAGCGCACATGTTTTTTTTTTGTTTTCCCAACACTAATCTAAGTGCACTGATCTCCAGGGAAAGATTTATCTACCCATTTTTTTAACAGTTATATTTCTATTCTAAATCACTCATTGGGTCTTGTTGTTAATTCTTGGTAAACCAACCACCAATGAGTTTTACCTAGATTTAGTGTAACAAATCTTCAAAATCAACTTTAAACTTTACTTAAATGGTTTTGACAAGCATGAACATTCTCAGTAGAAATTCAGCCAATTCAATTCAATGAATTTCAGATTATTTGTAATCAAATTTCCACATTTTGTTACTTGTAGCCCAAAAATGGGTTATTTTTTGTGCATATATCAACCCAAATGCCTTCAAGTAATATGTCATATTCTTATTAGCACAAAACAATTAACTAATTGAAAGAAAGAGGCCTATCACACATGTGTTTTTAATTTTTGGTTTTTGGGAAAAATGGGGAGAAAATGTTTTAAAAAGTGTTTAAAAAACCTGAATAAATGCCAAATTGAAAATCCTTAAAAATTCCCATAGTGTCCCCACGGGCCCTTTCAAAATTCCCGGAAAGTTTCCGGGAAATTTTCCAAATTCCCCCGGAAACATTCCACCCACCCCTTTGCAACCCTATACAGTGTCAAAAAAACAAAGTTTTTTCAGCATGTTTATACCATTTACTGTACAAATTACATCTTCACTCACACATCATTAGTAAGATTTCTCTTTCTTTCCTTTTCTTTTCTGCGTTGTGATTGTTTGAGAGGCGGTCCTAAACAATGTTTAATGTCCGGCAGTAATCGATTTCTGTTCACTTTTTGGGTAGGCATGTAGAATAGGTAGCTACTGGTACAATGAGCATGGTTGCTATGACTATATTGTCTCAAAAATTATATGGAAGCCCAATATTCAGTCTTTTGACTATATTAATCAAAAAAAGTATTTTTCGGATATGTGTTGAATAAAACACAAACTGCTTTCAAAAATATTTTGCATTTATGGCACAGTCGAAGCACCACCCTATTCTGTAATGACAATCCCATTTGATACATCGGTCGTGCTGTTTTTCTCAAGTGTAAGACACGAAACATGACATGAAAAGAGTGACTTTGCAGCTGATTTTAAGGATTTAATGATGTGGAACAGGTTTTACTCAGGGATTTTTCCATGAGTAAACGCTTGTTTTGGCAAAGCCGAAACAATGTAGACACAACAAGGGTAAAGGTTTCACTCTGAATTTCATAATTGAATTTTAATAAATCTGAGGAAAAATGGTTTATCACATGAGCATAGACTCTCAAGAAATGGCTACATATAAACGTTTATTGCAAATAAGAATATTTTTTTAAAAGCCATTTTTGCAGCTGTAAAGTTAGAGGCAAAGCTTCTGTGTGACGACTTTGCTTAAATGCATTTCGGTGTCGCATGACTATAGTGCTTCCATGATTTCCATCTTCCCTTTTCCATCTCCCTCGATCAGTGACATCAGTGTGTATTTCAGTAGGAGCGTCGCAGCATGAAATCGCAAGGTTGCTTCAAAGCGCTGCCGTTAACGCACACACGCCATACATTCGGACGAAAATATACAACGCAAACCAACTTTCTGAACGTTTACGTCACTGACTCGCGGAAGGATAGATGGAGTTAGATAGTCTATGATACAGCAGCCATAAAAAGGTTAAAGACTATCAAGTCAATGATCACCAGGACTAGATCTTCGTCATAATTCCTTTTCTTCCTTCTCCGAGTCAAGTACTACGCCAGCAGTCCCCGCCAGAACGAACATGGCAACTCCGTACGGAAATACATAGTTATGCCGTTTTACACGCAGCAACTTGCCGCGCGCCGTAGCAGACGCCGATTTAGAAAAGGAATTGTGACGGCGTTTATAGAATTGGCTCAGAAAAAGAAAAAGTGAAATTGTTTAATGGCTAATATGCTATTCATATTTTGGTTCATTTACCATTTAAAAAAACTATAGAGCTTATTTCGTATTCTATTTAGTCGTAGAGTTTGAAGTCAATACAATGCTTTTTTGATAATTTATAAATTATAGGGGATATTATGATTACATTAGGTTGCTTATCATTTATGGTCGCCATAGTACCATGTATACTAGCACTGACATGACTGATTTGCGCGAGTATCCGAATAGTACAGGAACCTTACGTTTACTTCGTTTGTTGACATTGGTCGTCGCACGACGAAAGGCCAATAATGCATTGAAAAAGCCGTACAATACAAGCAGTATTAAGTATGGACTTGCGTGACGCAGGGCTGCGTCGGAAGTCAATTACAAACCTAAGAAAAATAACCCTAATGGGCCGCATTATTTATCATGCACCTACTTGTACTGTTATTTTTATCATCCTGCTAATTCTGTTTTTCTTCTGCGATGAAAATACATATAAGTCCTGTATTTTGGATATATTCTTGTCGTGATTCTTGCTACACGATTTGACTTATTGATGTCGTCATAACTAGAAATGAGGTTGTATTCTAAATTGGGTGAATGAAAGAATTGATAATGACTCGTCTGACATGCCCGAAATTTCAGTATGACTCCGTTGTACTAACCCCGAATACCGGTTCCTTTCCCTGCCATCCATGCATACCATGTGAGCACAATGGGTCAAAGTTCGGCTAGTCCTGTTTTTTAAATAACAGTTATATTAAGAATTTGCACCAGAAAAAAAAAAAAAAAAACATAAGCATGTGTGGATACTGATATGATAATTTAAAAGTTTCACACACAAAAAGCAACAACAAGACAATCATGATTGAACCCCGGTGATTGAACATGCATTCAGTGGGATGTTTTTTGTGAGTGACAGACACCAAAAAATGAAACATTGAACACTACCTGGCAACTGCTTGCCAGTTATTTTTATGAGAAGTATTTAACTGAACAATTACCCTTTTTTGGAGGTCGTACGAAGACAAGACGGTGGATTCAAGTTCAGCGTCCATTGCAAACACGACGCAATCTGCTATGCCGACGTCCTTTCATGATACGGGGCTTTGGGCAGGTCGGCATTTAGTCAATTTAAGAATTTTTTTTTTGCGAAGTTTTAAAACTGAAAATTGATTTTGAAAGGTGATTGGGTTACACTGTAGAATTGCATATTTTTGCCTTAAAAAATATCAGCGTGCATGCATCGATTTGTTAATCAGGTAGGCGGCCTGTCAAAGATGCTTGTATACAATTTTTTTGGCATGAATCATGCCTTTATTACATCTAGAAATTGATTGGACTTCTGTTATTGTTAATCACATCTCCTATTTTTTAGTAAAAATAGGAGTGTGATTACACTAACAGAGCTCCTTACCGAGGAGCACTGATAAGAGCTTGAATTTTCAATTCCAATCCTTAAAAGGCATATATTTACAAAGAAGCGGGAGCTCGAAAAATAACACTCCTGACAGTTTTAGAAGGAGCTCTTCGAGAAGCTCCGGATCTATTTGCTCTCCTCAAAAATTGAAGCCTGTATGAATTGAATTACATTATCCCCAACTCCCTTTAGGTCAACATGCAGTTTATTCCGTTGGCTGCTGTATTCATAGGGTTGGTGGGCACTCTAATTGGTTTGTTTAAGGGGGATGGTCCGATTTAAGTTATATTGAAGTTTTTCATCTTGATAGAATGGACCTTCACCAAAAATCCCCCTCTGTAAAGTTCGCGCCGATATTTCAAATCCTTTTTGGATGTGACAGCTAGAAACAACACGTGATTTGTGAGCCCCATAGAATTACTGTGTAAAACTAATATTGGTCGACCAAAATTGGAGTACACTTTCGTTCATAACTTACCAAACCAAAGATCAATTTAAGAGCCCTAGATTCACAGGTAAATGAGAAAAAATATTCTTCTTCGGTACCACAAATTTTTACACTTCCGTCCGTAAAATCTAGGCTGCGCTGGGGACAGAGGCTTTATGATCCGGGCCCATGACCTTTAGGCTTTAACAACATCAAAGCAAATCAACATTCACACCACGAAACCTTCAAGCAAGAAGAAGTACCACCATCTGAGATCACAACATACTGCCCCTTGAAACTCGATTATTAGTTTCCCGTCGATCGCCCGCGATTCCGCTAACGCTTCCCAAAAATCTGAAAATAATTCATTATTTTGAAAAATCTGTCAAAAGCAATCACCTTTTCCCATTCCTATAATTGGAAAATTTATTGTAGGAAACCTGGATCTCGTAAGTTCCTCGGAAATGAGTCCGCAAAAGCAGACAGCCAAAATAATACGGATTTTTCCGTATTCCGTACGGAACTTAAAATAATGCGAAAAACGGACGTACATTTTTCCCGGTAAAAAAAAAATACGAAATGGTTGGCGTTATTAAAAGATAAAAATAAAGAGTCATAAAGTCAAGAAAACAGAAAAATAAAGGGCAAATATCTTTTCAAAGTGAATAAAAGAATTGTGATTTGAAAATAAATTTATAAAGTCTGTTAAAATGGATTCCGACATCTTTTTTCTCCCGACTTTCGGATGGTCACCCACATTAAGAGTGTCAACCATTTAACCTGCTGTATGCTAGTTCTTCAGAGTGGTAATTTAATTTAATGATTTAACTGCAAAGTGTCCAACAGATAGACCGACCACAATGATTGTTGTAAGTGGTTTTTGTTTAAATTTTTTAGGCCTTTGAAAGTTTAGATTTTGATACCTTGTCCAAATACTCTAGGACTTAGTTCCTACTGAAAGTTCCTTAAAGGTTAGCAGTAATTTGCTAAATCGAACAATCGAAAAATCATCAAAATCATATTTTTTGTATGTTTGTTACTACTGGCATGGATATGCGAACATAACCTGCAAGTGGTTGGGCTTGAAATCCGTGTATTAAGGACATGGCGGTACCTTTTGATCTGATTCTGACTTCTATACGTGCGTATCTAAATTCGACATTAGAAGAATCAAAAGCCTTTCCCCGGTGCATATCAAGATTTAAGCGTGATTTGTGCACCATGATCAAATACAGTTTGACCTCAAACACAAGCATTATTGATCTTGTTCATTGTGTACTGGTGTAAACCACGAATCATCTGTTTATTGCAGATTTTGAGACGCGTCCGCTGTTTTGTCCTTTGCCGGGAGACGGTAGAACAAGATTCCTCAAATACCTTCATTTTTTTCACTATTTGGTGGGTTTGTTTCTACCATTAGAGCATTATATGGAATTGTACACACTTATAGCTGATTTATACGTCAAAACAATGCATGGTCCGAACATTTTTTCGATTCTTTCGTAATATCGCTGCTAATCCTTTACATGGAGCGGTTTCCCCCGCCCCCCCCCCCCCAGCGGCGGAGCTCTGTCAATTTTGTTTTTTGGAAAAGCTGTATTTACGAACGACACAACTGGCTTGTTTAGGGTATTTTTTTAGTCGGTGGAAATAATTGTTTAGGGTGCATTTCGGAAGTCCATGTTCACGCATCGTATCCACCTTTGAATACAAAGTGCCCCCCCGGGATCTCATGATGCGTTCATAGACTAGGTAAGCTTTAGTGTCAATTTATGAGCCTTAAAGTTATGGACTTTAAAGTCTTTTTAATGTGCGACTACTGTATAGCTAAACAATATCTCCATATGTCTTGTTCTTTTTTAGGAAGAGTTCTCTCATGATGCAGTTTTATATGCCTGTTTCCATAGTGAGGCAACTTTTTGTCACCAAGGGGTCCAATTCAAACTTTGTACAAAAACTTTTTGGTTTGTGTTTAACTTTTGAAGGTTAAAGGATCTAATTTTATATTTTTTAGGGTCTGGAGCTTAATCTGTGGACTTACCCCAAATTACATTTCATTTTTATAAAATAACATTTTGAAGTAAAATATGTTATTTTTTCTATGTTTTCTAAGTGTTTATGGCACATGAAAATAAATTGTGTTTGCTTTGGCATTTGAAATATACCTGATATTGGCATTATTTGTCCAAGTATGAACATTGCAGATAAAGTTTTTTGAAAATTTTTATGCTCCATTTTATGTCTTTGAAGCCAAGTGGGTACTTCAATGTGAAAAAGTTTTCAACAAATAACTAAATATACACAGAACACCTCCTTTTCCCTTAATTAGCTAATTACATGTTGTGGAAAACAACAAAACAAACAAAATTTGGCAATTTTTGTCCATCATAACCCAAAAATTCGGGCAAATTGGTAAGTGCTGGACGTGACTGTGAACGGAATTTTTTGACCATCAAAATAAGGCCTGTTGAGTTTATTACTTTAATAATAATCTGCTTTTGAGGCTACTCTGGGTTAAAGGTCCTATTATACTAACTGCAAAAAAACTACCAGATTGCACCCATGCATTTCTAATATTCCAATACATCGGTATTTGTTTGCTACTTTTGCGACGTGACTGTAACGGAAATTTGCAGATGACAAAATTTCAATTTTTTTAGCTCTACCAACATCCTTGAAATATTTACCATTCCCTTAATCCATGTATCAACTATAACATACTATAAATTCCAAAGCAGTATGCCTCTATTAATTTTAGAGATACGGGAGCAACAATGGCAGGACGTGACAAAGTTGGTTTGGACGTGACAAGTTTGAACGGAAAAATCAGATTGGGTGAAGCAGCTTATTTGTACCATATTACCTCAATTGTTTGTACCATTTTGATTTCTGACTGAAGATTTTGTAATACTAAACAACACCAGCAAACAGTAATCCCAAACTAAGTTTTACCATAGCAAAATATAGACAGTATCGGGATAGTATCCGATATGCTAACCGGAACAGTATCGGGATCGTTTTTTCACACATGCAACTTTTTTGTCCATATATGGTCATGGCGCTGGATAGTATCGGAACAGTATCCGCGGCTTCTACGTACTAGTATCGGATACTATCCGCTACTATATCGGATACTATCCCTCGACTAGTATCCGATACAATCCCGCTACTAGCTAGTCGCGGGATAGTATCGATCTGCTACCGGAACAGTATCGGGATAGTTTTCACCTGCAAATGTTTTGCCATATATGGTCATGGCTCTGGGATAGTATCTGAACAGTATCCGCTATTCTACAGGTAGCTATATCGGATACTATCCCGCTACTATTACCTATACTATCCCGCTACTATAGTAATCCGATACTATCCCGATAGCACCTTGTTCCAGTGGTCTTTTGTCAGTTTCCGCCAAAACGCCCCAGAAGGGCGGCCATTGTTGTTCTTGTATTTGAAATTTCCTTCTGTATTAGAGCACCTCTAAAGAGGAATACAGTAGTTGCAGTTTAATACATTAATGTTCATCACTCACAATGAAACTACATCAATGGAAATACATGAAGTACGTAGTGCATGTAGCCTTAAACACCTGATCAAAAACTATTCAAACAAGTAGGTTCTATACATGCCTTGCTCAACAAATATAGCCAATCGGCAATGATGTTTAACTTTAAACATGCATGCTCAATTTGATCAACCCATGAGCCTACATGTAAATTCATCTGTCCTGCACTATAAGGGGGTCATGCAGGAAGTTTTATTGAACACATTTTATGGTTTCTTTTGTGTGCAACAACTAACCTGTCATAGATTTAATAAAGCAGCCATGCGAGATCGCGCTCACAGCACAATTAACAGCTAGCATGTCCCCAAACAGAATCCCTGTTAGAAGATAAATCCATGGATGAGATTCAGAATAACAACATGGGCAGTCACTACATTCATGTGTATTCACACTGAACTGCAGAATACTACGATTGGAACATGGCAGTAGTTGTACTAGCTCTGAATTTGGTTGAACGTGACTGGTAATATCAAGTTACAGGAGTAAAGAATGACCATCACCTTCCTTGTTCAAGGCCTCTTTCTGGATACTCTTCAGAAACAAGTATCCGAATAGTATCCACTGATGGATCATGTGATATATGCTCAGCATTTGATTGTGTTACTCTTGCAGATATTGTATCTGAAGGTACCCCTAGCTGATACCTTTCCGAATTAGGTATCTGAAGGTATCCGCTAGTGGGTACCTTTCAAATAGTGGGATACACATGGAAACATGTCCTACCTAGCATTTGCTTGTGGCTACCACTTCAGATACCTAGTATCTGAAATAGTATCCACTACGGGTAGCACGGCAATATATCCAATAAGTACCCGCTAGTGGATACCTTTGGGTATCTTTCAGATTATAAGCAAAATATAGTACCGGAAAACATCCCGTCAGTTCCGGGAAACTGTGCCGAGTACTTGTTTCTTTTGCTATGGGAGGCAAATAAAAAATGCAGGACGTGACAAATTGTGAACGGAAATTGTGAACGGATATTCAAAATCGCTCCAAAAATCCTAGTTTCGAACCAGGCGGATCAACTTTGGCTAAATGATTTGCAGAATGTTTATGCACTTGTCATTTCAATCCGGCCTGGGGGTCCCGGGACTCGCGGGGACTTAGCTGGGAATGTACATTTTGCACTGGTGACACCCCCGCATTTGTCCCCGCTAAAGTAGCATGAAATCCCGGGTAGCCGGCTTATATTTTTGTACATCCCCCGCCTATGTCACGCCCCTACTAGCCGGGGTTCGGTGTGACAATCCCCATATATTCTCGGCCAGTGGGGCGGGGATGCTTTAAAACTCTGTACAATCCCGACTCGGTCCCGCTATGCGACAACAGGTCTAGCTATATAAAATCATAATACATTGATCGCGGAGTGTCAGAAAACCGAGCCGAAATTAACCAATCGGAAGTTAATGTTTGAGAAACAAAACCTGTTTAGTAGTTTTTAAAAAAATCCATGAACTGACAATATCCTGGCATTTACCACGAAATATCAAATAGTTTCACTACCTAAGGTGATTTTCTGAAATTAAATGAAAAACTTCTAGTAATTTCTTGTGATTCGTTCATATTTAATTTTTAAAAATTTTACATGTGAATTTTGGTTTTCTGGCGATTTTACGTTGACAAATATCGATCCTCCGATTAGTTGATATCTCAACCGTGCGACGACGTGCGTGTGTGCTACTTGTATAGCTTGCGGCTTGCCTTTCACGACATGGAAGGGATCGGACTGCAATGCTAGCTATATAAAATGGTGATATAATACAGATATGACGGCGATACTGCTCACTGATAGCCTGGTTTTATATGGTGTGACACGTGCGTTAAAGTCCCCGTTTATGTCAAGGCGGGCCGGAACAAAAATTTGTACCTCCGGCTTAAGTCCCAGCTACATGTATCATCAATGATTGTCCGGCAGGGCGGGGACAAAAGCTAATGTACATTCCAGGCCAAGTCCCAGCTAATCCCGGCTTGCGGGGCAATATTTTTTGTACATGCCCGGCTATGCCCGGCATATACCCCGAGTCCCGGGACCCCCAGGGCCGGGGGTGAAATTGACAAGTGCATTATGATGTATTGGCATAACTAATCATCGATGACATCAACTTTGTCTTTTCTAGCAGGGCAGAAAACTTGTTACAAAAATGTGAACGGAAATGTAACGTCCTGCCACCGTTTTGGGAGGGTTCAAAGTCCCTTTAAGAAGGCTGTACAAAAATGGGTGTTACTTGTTTAGAAAGCATACTTAATATCTCATAAAATAAAAGAATCAATCTGATGGGATCACAGGGTTATAGGGGTAGCTGGAAAACAAAATACAGTTTTTAGGGTTGACAAAAATTGATAGATTTGACCACTTGGGATGGCTGTCTCTGAAATACAAAGAGAAGGAACGTTCGTTAAGTATTGGAGGTAGGCCCTGTCGGGATATAAGTAAAAAAAATTACCCACCTGATCTTTTAGGCCTTCTGATTTTTACACACACTAGTTCCAATGTCAAAACTGCTAAAGTTGCATATCTCCCTGTGAAACGGGACTAGAGGCTCAGTTTTTAAGTTATTAGATCCTTAAATTTTATAAAGTGTGCTTTTTTATAATAAAAAACAACATATTGACTTAGTTTCTACTGACCGTTCCTTAAATGGGGCTGTCGGCCGGCGGAGCTCTGTTCATTGTTTTTGGAAAAGCGGGAGAGGATGTATTTAAGAGCTCATCTCATGATGCAGTTCAGATGTACATAGGTAGCTTAGTTTTCAAGTATGAGCCTTTAAAGTTTTGAATTTTACATCTAACCTTTTCATGTTGTACATTTCTTTTCAAAGAAAACCTCTTTGAAGCTCCTTAAATGGAGAAAAATGTCTTTGCACCCAATTGGCCATCACTTAGTTGACTACACTGACCTTGCTATATACAGGCCGTAGAGCGAAATTTGGGCCAATGGCAAATTTGCAAGAAAACTGATTTTGGGTCAAAAATATGGATTTTGGGTGTCTAGAATACTGAAACTGTATTCCAAAGTTGGCATACATGTCTGACTAGCTCTAGAGATGTGGACTCCTTTGGTAAATTTGTTAGCTTCCAAGTAGCAGGTTCCAATGTACATGTTAATTGGGTTAGCAAAACTGGAAATGCGCAAATGAAACGAACAAAAATGCATTTAAGCTCTCATAAATGAAATCATGCAAATAATGAATAATGAATAATGAAATAGTTCCCTCATTATGGGCTGAAAAAATGTGACGAGAAACTCATGATTGAGTTTCAAGGGCCCAACAGAGAAGTTCATCAACTTGCGCACTCACAACCCTTTGCGTAGCTTCGTAGGAAGTGTTGCAGAGTATATCGTCAAAGTCAAATGGTCCTGCTGATCTTCATGAACACACTACCATGCTACCCCACTGTAGTACTAGTAGTACTGTATTTGCACCTATCAAAAAATACACCGGCCCCTGGGTGGAAAGAATTTTGTATTGCGCCACCACCCTATGAATTTGGCAGCCTCAACGGAATAAACTGCATGTTGAAGGATGTGGTGGCAGAATACTAAATTCATCCCTCCTAGGTACCCGGGGATGGCCGGGACTTGCACACGTCGAGGTGTGATTTTTAAATGTTAAAACTCCCCGGCATGCATGTCCTGGCCAAATCCCGGCCCTGCGGGGCAACATTTTTATTAGCTCGAGGTCACTCTGGCTTTTTCTGCTACGATAGCCAATCTCCTCTAGCCATGCTAGTCTTAATAAAGCCAGAGAGCCAGTTCATTCATGGGACCGGGATCCACTGTCCACCATAATGTGTCATAAAGTCAAGAATTTTGGTGTACTTACGATCCTCTATGACAAGAAATCCGTGCATATATGAAAACTTCGATGTCTTAGCATCTCTACAAGCTCGATTTTAAAAATACAAAGCCGATAAAAACACACTGCCAATCATATCATTATGGGAACATTAAAGGGGGATGGCCCGATTTAAGGATATGAAGTTTTCATAGATTGGCCTTCACTCCAAAACCCCATCTGTAAAGTTTCCCGCCGATATTTCAATCCGTTTTGATGCGAGAGCTAAAAACGTGATTTTGTAAGCCCCATAGAGTTTTGTGTAAAATTAATATTGGTTGACCAAAATGGGGCACATTTTCGCTCATAACTTCCAAACCAAACATCCTTTGGCTCTAAGATTTCACAGGGTAAATGAGAAGTAGCTTTCTTCTGATACCAAATGTTGGCCACTTCCGGTAAAATCTGGGGCTTCTGGGGACGAGGCTATTAGCGATCGGGCCATGGACCTTTAATAACAACTTAGTTGGGTGAGTAATTTTAATGAGTGCGCAATTTCCGTAAAAATCTGCAGATCATTTGCCGCTACAGACAGGTATTTGACTACATTCTTCTGCAAACCTAAAATGAAGCCTGTGCCAAGGGGCATGAAATATAAAATTTAAAACAGGACAACAATTTTTGCATATGGTGTATTTTTGAGTACCATCCATTGCTGTACGCAGGATTTATTTTGGGGGGTGCGGGACTTCAAAAAAGTGAACTTACTTTTTTTTGTAGAAGTGGACCTAACCCCCTATTAATAATAAAAATGGTCCTCTTTTTTTTTTGCTTTTTGAAAATTTTATCACCCAAAAGTGGACTTCTTATTCAAATTATCAAAAAATTCAGCAGAGAGTGGACCTTTTGTCCCTTTTGTGGAATTTGGGGGGTGCGAGGTCCCCCACCCCGAGTGATGATGTGGGGCATGAAATATACATAGCTGACAAGAGACATAGAAAGTATTTTATAATGTGTATCCTTATTCTATTTGTACATAGAATACACATAGTGATCATGGCTGTGAGGCAAACCAAAAGTGTGTATTACAAATCAAGGTCCATGCCATACCAAGCTAAAGGCCATCACAAACCAATAACAGACGATGTATCAAAGAATCATTCAACAGATGATGTAAAAATGGGTTCTGCAAGTGGAGATTCTTCTGATGGGATGTCATATCCTTGTATATCAGCCAGACAACCGTATGCAGGTAAGGCATCAAAGAACATTCTGTCAAAAACTTTCGGGGCAATTGTGTGTGTGGGGGGGGGGATCTGTTCACGCACCCCCACCAGCCTGCCTTCGGGAAATCTTTGAGTTGGCACAAATGTCAGTACTTAGGGATAAAACGTGGTCAAGAAGTTTAAGAACCACAACACTTTTCATGATCATATTACCAGAGCTAGTAAACATACTAGCACTTTGTGGGGTAAAAGGACCATAAAAGTCAGGGTCACATGACCTTATTGAGATGAAATTTCTCAAAACTGTGCTATGGGCTCAATACGCCTTCGGGTAGTCACTCAAGTGCAGGAAAGAGGTTAGACAAAGAAGCAATTTGACAATCAATTTTAGAAGTTGATAACATAAATCCAGAAAAATAAAAGTAACTAATATGAAGAGCAAGATTATTATTTAAAATGAACCATTTGATGGAATATTTAGAATTTCTTGAACTTTGTTTTGCACATTTGAAGAATTCATTTGTGGAAGTTGTCAAAATGTGGTGGTTGACCTAGTATGGGTGAATTATGAAGTAGAAAAAATGCAGTGCTGCACCCACATCAGAAAAGTGTAGGCTGATCTGCACCTTTGTGAAATTTGTGGGGGAGGGGGGGGCTCCCATCTTGGAGGTGATGCGTATATGTAAGGCTGTTAAGACCCCCATTTTCAGCATCGCTATTACCCAAAGACCCCATATATTTTGAAAATGCCACCCAAAGACCCCCCTTGTTTTGAAAATTTTACTACTGTCACCCAAAGACCCCTATTTTGGGGAAAATTTTCAACCAAAGACCCCTATTTTGAATGAAATCTTTGCAAATTTGTATAAAATACCCCATTTTTTTGGAAAATTTGGCACCTGAAAACACATATTTTGGGACATTTTGCCTGTCTCTCACCCAAAGACTCCTATTTTTTAGTCCTCTGTCACCAAATGCCCCTGGGTTTGGAAGCGTTAGCCTTACACCCATATCTATTTCATATATGATCCCCCCACCCCACCCCACCCCAGGTGAAATTATTAGAATATAACCCCTCTTTGGTTTGGTAGAAAAAAAAAGGGAGGCCTTTCTTTTAACATTCCTGGCGTATCACAGTCTTTTGTCCTATGGTCCTGTCCTTTATTCTCTTAGGTCTCATACTGAATGGCTACAAAACAATAGAAACAAGATGGACCCCTATGTTCAAAGAGTTGCAAAACCAAACAGTTGCAATCCATATAGCACAGAGAACATGGGAAGGATTAGAATGGAGAGAGGCGTTACATCTACGAGGACTGTCAAAGATGCAGATTGACTGTATGGTCTCCGAGGCTGAAAAACATGGACGTGGTGTAATAGCTGGTAAGACTGATGGTTCATATTTGTTGCAACAGTTAACATGCAGGGAAGAATTGGGTTTGAGAA
Source organism: Ophioderma brevispina (assembly GCA_023653785.1). Lineage (NCBI taxonomy): Eukaryota > Metazoa > Echinodermata > Ophiuroidea > Amphilepidida > Ophiodermatidae > Ophioderma > Ophioderma brevispina. Next base: position 69,512 of record JAMKCH010013167.1, read on the forward strand.
CTATAGTGTTATTTTTGTCACAAAATATTATCTGGGAGAAATGTTGAAATGTCTTGCTTTACTTCACCGAACTCACACATAGGTTAGGACCTAGTCAATCCAGTGTTTGAAAAATGTTTTTCCATGTTTGTAATTTCTATTCAGTTTCATAAAATATGTATATAGGTTTTAATATGTTGATGTCTGACATTGCAGAGCTGCTTTTATAAATGACTAAAATTGAAAAGATTTGGCATTGCCATTTTTAAAAATGTAAAAAACTTCTCATGTACTTTCTTGTTCCTCAGGACTTGTGGATATTGGGAAAACCTGGCAGTGCCAGACTGATGAATACGATGAAAGAGAAAGGACTCGGTGGGAGACAGAGGCATTGCTGAAACCTTTAGAAGAGAAATACCTTACCAAACTAAACAATCCTAGGTGGTTGAAGAAGCCTATCAAATCAAGAGGACACAAGGGAGTATGGACTGTATGGATTCAGCGGGGAGACGGAGACCTATAGGCTTCTCTTCAAAATGACTAAATTTTGGATTGGATGTCATCAAATGTGATTTTTGTTTATGTTTTTCCTTGTACAACTTCTTGACATTAGTGAAATCTGACAGTGTCTGACTGATGAATGAAATAATTGAAGTGAAAGGATTTTGAGACAAAGGAAATTGATAGAAAAAAATCTTATCAAAACTAGACAATCCAAGATACTGAAAAGCAATCGCTTGTTGTTTATGTATTATGCTACAGATTCAGCAATTTGTCACCTCATTTGAAGTGCTGAACCAGTTGATGGGTTGGGCTGGTCCCAGGTTCGACCCTCAGCCGGGCATGCGATTTCATGTGCGTTTGGTTTCCAGTCCATACTCGGCCTTGCAGGTTTTCTCTGGATACCCGGTTTCCTCCTGGTTGTAAAACTGGGCTTCTCTAACGTGTGATAGGATATAAAAAGTTAATTGAAATAAGTATCTTCCTGACACTAAAATAACAACGATGGTGATGATGGTGTCGTTAAATACTAATACCTCCTCGCTCTATGGGAATGATTACAATAGTAGGCCCCAAGTTCAAGCGTTAGCTTTAAATTTTGTCCAATAAACCTTGAAGTGTTCTCGGTAGGTGCTCTACAACTGATCAGTGCAAATTGAGAGAAATTTGTATCCTTAAAAAAATCGCCTCGTCCATTTAAAAGAAAAAAAGAAGAAACTAATTCTGCACTGATTATGCAGTGATCAAAAACAAGGCAAGACTATTAGACGGCCTGCCAAAGACCAATATAATTTTTGACAGCCTTGTTTGTTACAACAGGTCCAACCTATTGAATTCTACCAACCATAATGTGTACTTTAACGTATGGGGTGTTGGCCTTTCTCTACATTTTTTATTTTAGGTAAAAAAATGGCCAAAAAAGGTCAAAATTGTCAAAAATAGGTAAATCAGATCGAAATGCATTCCTTTCTTCCAATAATATGTCAGAACAGTCCATAACCTTCAAAGGAGTCATATTTAAGTGAATATGTAATGGAAGCCATTCCAATTTATAATTCTGGGGTCCCAATGGCCAAAAAAAGGTCAAAATTGTGCAAAATAGGTAATCAGTCGAAATGCATTCCTTTCTTCAATAATCTATCACAACTGTCAATTTACCTTCAAAAGAGTCTTATTTAAGTGAATAATGGAAGTCATTCCATTTATTAGCAAATTTTTGGGGTCAAAATGGCCAAAAAAGGTCAAATTTTCCAAAAATATGTAATCAGGTCGAAATACTCCTTCTTCATACTTGAGCAGAACCATTCATTACTTCAAAATGAGTCATATTTAAGTGAATCAAAGAAACCATTTCAATTTTTTTTTAAATTTTGGGGGGTCAAAATGGCCAAAAAAGATCAAAATTGTCAAAAATGGATACCTCCGTCCCAAATACCGTTCGTTTTCACAAATATTTTCAGTAACATTGCCGTTCCATCTCAAGGAATCGTCAATAGGTGGCTTTAGTGCTTGTCATTCTGTTCATATTTTTGATCAAAATTACCAAAATAAGGTCAAAATGTTAATAAAATTTTTATTTAATTATATGTTTTGCATCTTGATTATAATGACATGTTTGTTTGTACTTATTTGAAACTTAATGATAGATTTTGGGGTTGAAATGGTCAATCCATTATAATGCCCATTTCAAGTCGGTCATAATAAGCATTTTGTCCTTTCATCATCAGGTGAAAATTAGTGTATCCAACTATTTCAAAGTAGAAAAAAATAAATTGGACAAAATTCTCCAAAACTGACAAAAATCAATTAAAATGGTAAATAACGAAACGTATCATTTTGTCCTACTCTGACATTGTCTTCTTTTTGCATAGTAGGGGTCAAAAAATGTATGCGTTTACATCCCATGGTGGGGTATAATTAAGTAAACATGTAAAGAGACGACTACCATTCATAGTATTCGTAGTCGAAATGGGACAAGAAAGGTTAAATTTCCCCAA